>VWYE01007648.1:57622-78898 GCA_013398995.1 Alaudala cheleensis
AAAAAAAAACAGAGCTCATTTTAAGAAATAAAATAGATGTCTAAAGTGCAGACATGTCAGACAGACTCTCTATTAGAGCAGGGTCAAACAACAAGATTATGGAAATTGAATTTCTGCATGTGTGTGTGAATTAAGGAAGCAAGAAAAACATTTGCAACACTGGCAAAGCAATATAAGATTTCAAAAAACAGTGACACTCAGAACACTATGCTGTTCTGCATTTCAGTGGATGCTTCCCAGGGAGTTTCTACATAAATTTAGTCAGTGTGTAAATAAAAAATAGCTTTTTGTCTTCTTTAACAGCTTTTCATTCAGGCTGGGGTCATACTTTTTACACGTGATTTTTTGAAGAGGATATTAAGTGATCTTCACAATCTAACCTGCCATCAGACAAAGCCCTGACTGCTAGGGTAAGAAAATCATAGAGTCTTCTTCAAGGTGTAGTTGAAGGACTACAGAAACTCTGTTTTGACTGAAAATGAGCCACAGAATGAAACAGCTGGGTACTGTGAGGGTAATGGGGTGGCCCTGAGGTGTGTTGGAAACCTCAGGGTTTGTAAGCTGAACTCCAGGCTTATTTCACAGTCTGGGAAGACCCTCAATTTTCTGTAAGCTGCAGAAAGCCCTACTCTCTGAAAGGAAAATTTGGAATTTGTTTTCTAATATCCTTAATTTGCTTGCTTATTTAGAGAGCTGAATCACTCATATTTTAAATCAAATCCTAGCATTTATTTTACATTGCTTTTTAATTGTATTTGAATTGCAAAATTCCCTATGATATGCTTTGTTAAGAACATTGCACATTAGTATGGATATTGTTGTTAGCAACAATAAGGATCAAAGCTTGTATCTCAAAATAGTCTTGATTACCATGTTATTCAGACACAAGTAGAAAATCACATGTATAAATTTAGACATGCTCAGACTGCAGTGCATTACTTGCCCCTGATACTTCCAGAAAAACAAATAAAATCTGAATGGTAGCTGTGAAACCCTTACAGCTTTATGATTCATTGGGAAAGAGTGGATATACTAATGCATGCATAAAAGTCAACATTTCAGAATAAACTGAAATAATGTCATTTGTAATCCTCCTCATTACCTTTGTAAGGTGGGAAAACATCACGCATGCAATGTATTTTTGAGCCCTTCGAGGGTGATGTAGAACAAGAAAAACCTCATAAGGATCAATATTCTATGCGAGCAAATTGATGAACATGAACAGTGAGGCTGTTCATTTTCAGGTCGCCTAAGGGAACAGGTTTTTAGATAATTGTATGACAAAAAGACCTTTTAGGATCTATGAAAATAAACTCCAAAATGTCAAATGTATAGCAGCCATGCCTCACCTGCAATGGTAAAAGCAGTACATTCTGTAACCTTTCCTAAAACAGATTTACTAAACAAATTGTCTGAGTTTTACAGCACTGTAAATGTCTCTTGTACTGTTAGGGAGTTGTGCTCAACAAATAATGGTGTCCTGTTATATGTCAGGCTGTTGTGGGATGCCTTGGGATTTTTTGTGGAAAGAAAATGGAGGCAGGGTATATTTGGGGGATGCGAGATGGTACAGCCAAGTCGGGGGAAATTAACTATAAAGGAGGGGTGATCAGAATTTCTTAATTGGGGCGTTCTTGCAACTTGGTGCTTTAGAAACAGGCAGTCTACCAACTCAGCCCCACCCCCAAAAAAAGCCCAGCAGCACATTGTGCCTTTCATCACCGTAGTATCAACTGCCACTGAATTAGAAACCTGCAGCTCCTGCACAATGTACTGATGTAGGCAGGCATCCTAGGTTAGTATTGTCAGAATTTACCATGTCAAACTCGGAGCTGCAAAAGAGGAGTGAATTTCTCACCTCATTCCCATTCACTCCTCTGTAACTCTTTTTTTATGGAGTGCGACAATTTGGGGGTGGATGGAAGTATGTGAGTGCTTTCACCCAAACCAGCCCCTGCTCTGGGGGTGGAAGAAATCTGCATTTCTGTATCTCCCTCAACAGCAGAAGCACATCCTAGTCTCTACATTGAAGGTCACCAGTTACCACCATGGGCCTTTCTATGGGTCTGCTTCCTCAGCCTCAGATTTGGGGCTTTCAGGTGAGAAAAGGAAGAGACGTGCCTGGATTTCAGGCTCCTAGGCAAGGCAGCAGCAAGCTCAGGTGCAGCAGCAGCAGAAACTGTCCACAGACTCCTATTCAATGTTCTTGCCCTTGTCAGACTGTCGCGGCTCGCTTTGACATTGCTGGAATTTCTCGGGGGTGTGACACCTTCCCCCGGGGCTCTGTGTGTCCCAGGCAGTCACCGGCGGATCAGCGCTGGAGTGCGAGAAGGGCCGAGCTTGCAGCTCCCAGAATCCTTTATTAAAATACAGCCTAACTCGAAGACAGAGCACAGGCTATGACCCAAGAAACTCTTAGGTAAACCAAAGGAAAAAGGGAGTCAGGATCTGGGTCTGGGGTCTGGATTCTGGGTCCCCTCCCAGGGCAGGGCAGCAGGATTTAAGGGAACTCTTGGAGGGGGGCTGGTTCAGGGTAAGGATCCAACAGGGAAAGCGGAACCAGGCGGGGGTTACAGTGTTGAAATCAATAAGGGAACATGGAGGGAGGGGAGCAACCTAAGCAACTGGCAGGATTGATAGGGAACAGTCTGGAATAAGGGATAGGATAGGGAAATGATTGACAGCTAAGGAAGGGAACAGGGAAGGGGTGGGTTACAATTTATTAGCATAGTGGACTGCAGAAGAAAGCACTTAACATAAAAACACACTACAACAAAAGATGTCTCTCTGTTTAGGAATATGGCATTTTCCAACTTTTGCTGGCAGAACTGGGCAGCAGTTTGTCACAAGGATTAAAACCAGCAGGTTTTGGCTTTGATCACTACGTGATCGATCAAGTCAAGCACCCCCTAATGAAGAAAGAATAAAGCTTTAAAAAAAAATAGATCATCACTTGCAATATATGACAAGGTTTCATATAATCAATGAGCTAAACAAGCCACACTATGCAGAGAATATACTTAAACAGATAAAATTAATTGATTCTTTTTTCATAGAATAAAGCAGGAGTTAAAATGCATAATAAATCATAAAACCCCTTTTTCTATGTGCTTGCAAACCTTATGTATTTGCAGTACATGTATTACTTGTCAAGAGTGGACTCCTATTCAGACAAACCTTTAGCATCAGCTAAAAGAAATGTGTGATGTTGTTAAAATTTTTGCTTCAGAATATGAAAATGCTGTACATGAAATATGCAAGGAAATGCCTCTGTGATACTGAAGGCAGAGTTCTGACTCACATTGCTAATTTTCCTTTCAGACATGCCTAAAGATCTGACAGAGGTTGGTACATTGACATCTATGCAGATGGCAGTGAAACATGAGGATATCTGACCACAGGAAAATCCCAAGCCGTATCCCTGCAGCACGAGAACACAAGTAAGGGTGTACAGTGGATGTACTCCTGTCTAATTACAGGAGAGAGCCAAACTGAACATTTACTTTTAGATGTAGGATGGATTTGAGTTTGAACTTTGGCTTTATCATCATACCAGGACTGTCCTGTCCTGAATTCACACTTGCCCCAGTTCCCATTAGAAAATGAATTTTCATTTTAAACTTGAAAACTTGTATTTGCCAAACATGATAAGAAACAAGTTGCACTACATAAGGGTCTGTCCATACATTATTACAAAGATGCTGAGGTGCTGAGTCAGTGATGAGAATCATTATGGCTATTTTTCCTGGGGAGTAGCAGAATTTAGGTGCCCCTCATAGATAGATNAATATATGACAAGGTTTCATATAATCAATGAGCCAAACAAAGCCACACTATGCAGAGAATATACTTAAACAGATAAAATTAATTGATTCTTTTTTCATAGAATAAAGCAGGAGTTAAAATGCATAATAAATCATAAAACCCCTTTTTCTATGTGCTTGCAAACCTTATGTATTTGCAGTACATGTATTAGTTGTCAAGAGTGGACTCCTATTCAGACAAACCTTTAGCATCAGCTAAAAGAAATGTGTGATGTTGTTAAAATTTTTGCTTCAGAATATGAAAATGCTGTACATGAAATATGCAAGGAAATGCCTCTGTGATACTGAAGGCAGAGTTCTGACTCTAATTTTCCTTTCAGACATGCCTAAAGATCTGACAGAGGTTGGTACATTGACATCTATGCAGATGGCAGTGAAACATGAGGATATCTGACCACAGGAAAATCCCAAGCCGTATCCCTGCAGCACGAGAACACAAGTAAGGGTGTACAGTGGATGTACTCCTGTCTAATTACAGGAGAGAGCCAAACTGAACATTTACTTTTAGATGTAGGATGGATTTGAGTTTGAACTTTGGCTTTATCATCATACCAGGACTGTCCTGTCCTGAATTCACACTTGCCCCAGTTCCCATTAGAAAATGAATTTTCATTTTAAACTTGAAAACTTGTATTTGCCAAACATGATAAGAAACAAATTGCACTACATAAGGGTCTGTCCATACATTATTACAAAGATGCTGAGGTGCTGAGTCAGTGATGAGAATCATTATGGCTATTTTTCCTGGGGAGTAGCAGAATTTAGGTGCCCCTCATAGATAGATAGATATTTATATCATATATATTTATACATACACACATAGACACACACACACACACACACACACACACACACACATATACATATATAAAGTTTTTTTACAACAGGATGGATTAACAAATGCAAATTTTACTAGAGCAGCTACTGTTTCCTCCTCATTATTTAAACAAATTAGAGGAGGAATTAATTCAACATGCCTTTAGCTTTATTATTTTAGGCTTCAAACTTCAAGATCTCCTCTGTCATTAAGCCTGCCCAGCATGTTTGAACCTATTTCAGCCAGATTTTGTTAGAGCTGCCAAATCTGACACAGCCAGGGAGAAAGACAACTACAAAATGTGTTGTGTCTGGTTGGGATGAGAGCCTGGTTATTAATGGGATATTTTGTGAGACTAATTCAAAACTTCAATATTACCTATGCCTTCCATCCCCTCTTTCCCTTATGATGCCTGGAGTCCTTGAATAGATATTTGATTTTTCAAATTTTTTTTTGGAAAGTATAACAATAAAATAGTGGCACTAAACTGAGAGACATCTTCATGTTTCACATAGAGGTTCTGCTGCCACCCATTTCTTCAATTTTTAAAAATGTACTTGAATGACAAGCTGCTGATAAAAATAAATGCTTTGTGACAAGGGAAGAAATATGACTTGAGGGTGCCAGTGTTGGAATGAGTATCACATAGGTCTTCCATCAAAAATGTTGAATGTGGAATGGCATCTAAAACTGCAAGGCTCAACAAATGGCCATTATACAGCCCATGTCTGTAATTAGGACACCCTGTATCTGCTCATGTAGCTGTGTACATGTATGAGGCCAAAATATTCTTAATATCTGAAAGTTATTGCTCCTAAGCCTCAGCTTCCAGGCAGCATCCTTTACTTTCCTAAAGGATGTCTTCCTAAATCAATTTTCTTCTTATCTTTGTTGGATTATTTTCACAGTGTGTACCTAATGCTCAATTATTAAGCCATATGTTTTTATTTTTAGGTTTTGAATTAGTTTAAAGTAGGAAATGAGAGTTTTAAAAGATTTTCATTCTGTAGGAGTATCCTCCACATGGTAAATGTGTGTGTGACAGTATGAGAGCATGCAAGACAACACAACTCAAAAATAATGCAAGGTGACAGAATCTTCTTTTCACAATTTACCTTTCATTAAACAATACCTGATGATACTACTTCCTTTGTATAAATCATCAGAAATTAGTTTATTTCCTTCAGTGGGAAACAATTAATTCCTAGCAATGGGTAACATTTTCTGCTCTGCTTTTTGTTCATATAATTTCTTCAATTTTTCCCACTTCCCCGTCCCCAAACCCTGAACTTTCTTCACAGTCTGTATTTGTTTTGAAAATACTTCCCCTCTCTCTGATGAAAAGGCTCTTATAAAGGGCAATAGCCTTTCACTCCTCCAATCTTTTTCTTTGATTCTATTCTTTTAATTTTTAATGAAGATTTATTAATAGTTTTAGGGGGTCTTAGAAATTGCATTTTGTCTTTTACAGAATATGAAGAGAATTTTGTGACATTTACATTATTAATGCTGTTATTATCTTTGCCATTATTATTAATTGTACCTGTTTACTTTTAATGGTGTGCATTTTTTCATTTAAATCATCTTATAAAACTTTAAAACCACATTGCAATGCATGAGTGGCAAGAAAGCCAGTCTAGCTTCACTTCTAGCCAGCGTATCTTTGGCTGTTATCTTTTAAAAGTTACATATAGAAAGAAATATTACCAACATTCAGATCATCTTTTAACAAAACACTGATATTCCAGATGTTGGAACTAAAGCTGAAATTTCAGGGCATCAAGGCTGTAAATTGTGGGAAACAAAGGAAAGCCTGTGGAGTGATAAAAAATACTTCCAGTGGAAACACATTACAAATGAAAAGAGAAATATAAACAGAAGTCTTGCTGACCAAGTTTTTTTCTTTTCCCTTTCTGCCTTCTCTTGAAGTCTGGTTTTGCAAAAATATGCCAACTATATCTTCGTGCTTTATATTTTATCCCAAAAGCACAGTCCAAGCATCTAGCTTGAAACTTACAATAATGTTTAGGGTACAGATTACTCTCTATTTTACATCATGTGTTTTCTAACAGAGGGCTTGGCTGCCCATAAACAATACAGTTTTACTGCAGAGGCTATACTTATTCATACAAATACAAAGCCTAATGCTTCCCTCCCCCAGCCACTTGTAATTCCCTTAACTGTGTCAATAGTATCCTGTGGCAGGAAGCTAACAAGTTCATTGATACACTATGCTTGATCCTGGCAAACAATACTTAGTTTAAATTTTTAAATTAAGAGGAAAGTGTAGCTAAAAAAAACAAAACCAAAAAACAACAAACCAAATACCAAAAAACAAAATAAAACCAAAAAAATCCTCCTAAAAAACCCACAAAAACACAACCTAAACCAAATGCAGACTGAACCCACATCAATCTAATACTTCTTTTATTTCCTAGGAGACAGTTCTCCAGGAGTTTCTTTGGTGCATTTCATGGTAATTTCTGACTCCATGCAATAAAAGGTTGTTGGATGCTTAAACAGTGCTTTGGTGCTCACTCAGGAAATTCGCTGTGCAAAAGTCAAGTATGACCTAAATATTACTAATAATTTGTTGTGGTGTTGGGCAACATATGTTTGGCAAAGAGCAGGAGCAATAAGCTTTGAAGAAGCTATGTGTTTTGAGAGAGGATTTTTCACAGGTGCTGAAGCTGCGTGAGTCTCAGATGTTCTTAAGGATCTAAGACAACAGAATATCTCTCCAAACCATTAAATTTTGAAAAGCGAGTGAACAGATGTTCAGTCTTTTAATTTAATATTTCAGGCAGCTGTGTAACTTTACCCTGTTGGGGCTTTTTAAATTTTTTTCCACCCTTTTTCCCCTGTAACATTTAAAAACTAAGCTGGATTTAAGGTCAGGCCTGATGACAGGTTGAGAATGCTCTGGCAGCTGTTTAAATGTTTGCAACATCTGGCTCAGAAGCCAGGATTCATGTTTGCTGGAGCTGCTGCAGCACAGTGTCCCTGTCATTTCCCCAGGCAATTTTCCCTGGTGAACAAATGAAGGCACAGGTAAAATTTTCTGGGAATTTTTTGGTTTGTTCGTTTGGTTTTTATTTTTTCTTGTTGTTAGGGGTGGGATTTTGTTTGTTGGTTTGGGTTTTTTGTTTTTTGTTTTTTTTTTGTGGGGGTGTTTTGGTTTTTTTGTTCTAGTTTCTTTTGTTTTGTTATCTCTTCTTAACTGCTTCCTAAATGTCGCAATCCCACCAAGGTGATGGGAAGAACCATGAAACAAGATCATGGACTAACTAATTGCAAAATCCTGTGGGGACAGGAGGACACACAGTGGTGTAAGGAAGTTTCTGGGGCTCACAGAGCATTTGCCTGAGACAGTAACATCTGTTCCTCATGCTTAAGACATTTAGCAATACAGAATTTAGATATAGCTAGGAAGAAATCTATTTTTTTAAAAAGNAATTCTAGATATAGCTAGGAAGAAATTTATTTTTTTTAAAAAGACCCTCCATATAATAAATGTTGTTTATAAGAAAAACAAAGACATTTTACCAGGGTTTGCTGTATAAGGTCAAGGGAAAATGGTTTTAAACTAAAAGAGGGTGGGTTTAGATTAGGCATAAAGAAGAAATAGGTTTTTTTATGAGACAGGTGGAACAAGCATGGTACCCAGAGAAGCTGGTTGTCCTATCATGGGGGGCACTCATGGTCAAGTTGGATGGAAAACGGAAAGGAACCTGGAACAGGTGAGAATACAAAGTTTAAACCATATAAACNTAATAAATGTCGTTTATAAGAAAAACAGAGACATTTTACCAGGGTTTGCTGTATAAGGTCAAGGGAAAATGGTTTTAAACTAAAAGAGGGTGGGTTTAGATTAGGCATAAAGAAGAAATAGTTTTTTTATGAGACAGGTGGAATAAGCATGGTACCCAGAGAAGTTGGTTGTCCTATCATGGGGGGTACTCATGGTCAAGTTGGATGGAGAACGGAAAGGAACCTGGAACGGGTGAGAATACAAAGTTTAAACCATATAAACCATCTTAGAAAGCAAAATATTTTGAAGGTATCCCTTACAATGTGTAGCAGTCTGAGCTCCCAAGGCCCCGGCTAGCTGCTCGCGGCTGCTACTTTATCAGTGCAGGTCTGGAGACCTTAGCCAGGCCCTGAGAAGTCTCTTTTGCTACAGTAGCTGTGTCAATAAGGAGGGACTCCAGAGGGGGGCTATACAGATGGTTTATTCTGTGTGTGCCAGCCCTCAGGAGCCTCAAGGAACTCCTGACACTGGCTTAAATGTGACATAAACAACCAATGAAAACATACAATGACATAACTGACAGTAACAAGGGACCACTAACAGGGGTTCTGGGCCCAGGGGACAGGCCCAATTAGCCATAGCCCTCAGAGGATGCTTCTGGAAGTCAGGGCTGGGCTTCAGGGTGACAGACAGGACGAGCAACATGAGGAGAGAGAGTGTAGGGAGGGGTGAGTGACAGTGGGAGGAGGAAGGATGTGATCGACAGGGGGGCGAACCCAAAAGGAACCATAACTAAGGGAACATGGGCGAGTTGGGTAAATCCATAATACAGAACATTCAAATACAAACCCCAACAACAATGTATAAAGCACACTGTGCTGCTTTTGAGAGACTTACCACTGCACTGGTAACAAGATGTGGCAAATTTTGCACAGGAGTCTGTAACAATATAATATTGCCTTTCTTCTTTCAGAAGCTTACAAGAAAACTACCTCCCAAGCAACATCTCTGAGAAAACTAACACAGAACTTCTGATTTCTGGCTGATATATCCCTAAGGCTGGCTTGTTTCTATGTTGAACACCTAAATAACTCTCAATAAATCATGTTTCCATGTAGAAGTCTCATGGAAGAGTTGTAAGAGCAAGAAGATCCAGAGACCTGGTCCTTCTTTAAAACTCTTTGGCTAANATATAAACCATCTTAGAAAGCAAAATATTTTGAAGGTATCCCTTACAATGTGTAGCAGTCTGAGCTCCCAAGGCCCCGGCTAGCTGCTCGCGGCTGCTACTTTATCAGTGCAGGTCTGGAGACCTTAGCCAGGCCCTGAGAAGTCTCTTTTGCTACAGTAGCTGTGTCAATAAGGAGGGACTCCAGAGGGGGGCTATACAGATGGTTTATTCTGTGTGTGCCAGCCCTCAGGAGCCTCAAGGAACTCCTGACACTGGCTTAAATGTGACATAAACAACCAATGAAAACATACAATGACATAACTGACAGTAACAAGGGACCACTAACAGGGGTTCTGGGCCCAGGGGACAGGCCCAATTAGCCATAGCCCTCAGAGGATGCTTCTGGAAGTCAGGGCTGGGCTTCAGGGTGACAGACAGGACGAGCAACATGAGGAGAGAGAGTGTAGGGAGGGGTGAGTGACAGTGGGAGGAGGAAGGATGTGATCGACAGGGGGGCGAACCCAAAAGGAACCATAACTAAGGGAACATGGGCGAGTTGGGTAAATCCATAATACAGAACATTCAAATACAAACCCCAACAACAATGTATAAAGCACACTGTGCTGCTTTTGAGAGACTTATCACTGCACTGGTAACAAGATGTGGCAAATTTTGCACAGGAGTCTGTAACAATATAATATTGCCTTTCTTCTTTCAGAAGCTTACAAGAAAACTACCTCCCAAGCAACATCTCTGAGAAAACTAACACAGAACTTCTGATTTCTGGCTGATATATCCCTAAGGCTGGCTTGTTTCTATGTTGAACACCTAAATAACTCTCAATAAATCATGTTTCCATGTAGAAGTCTCATGGAAGAGTTGTAAGAGCAAGAAGATCCAGAGACCTGGTCCTTCTTTAAAACTCTTTGGCTAAATGCAAACCCCACAGTGCAGAAGAAGGATTGAAATTGTCATATACACAATTTGCTTAAATTCTGATCTTTCAGAGTGAAATTCCTTTCTTATCTTCAGCACTGATGAGTGTCTCAGCAGAATTGAAGCTGTTATTACTGTGTCATCATTTATTTTCTGGATGGCTGTAAGGTGTCCAAATACCTTTTGTTCTTTTTGTTGTGGTATTTTGCTAGCTGACCTTATTCCAAAAGGTGGGTCATGAAACTTGTTCCTGCCCCAGGGTCAGCCAAAAGCTGAAAGTTAATATTTCTTCATCTAATCAGATGTGTCAATAACCATGCTTTCTAGTGGGATTACTTTCAGCACAGCAGTTGGTTTTGACCATTTGCTGTCACAGCTTAGCCTTTTTGCAGTTATGGCAATTTGGGTACATCCAAATTCCACCATTTCTCTTTTTGGCTGTTTGCTGTCACAGTGTTAGCCCACAGATTTACTGCATTTATTTTGCCTACATTCCCATGTTTCCTCAGCTGCTGCTTGTTTCCTTTGCTGCTGTCACCCCAGCTGTAAATTTTACAGCTGTGCATGACAAGGATGAACAATGAATGCAGATAATATATGTGTACTTCTTAAGGGATTCTGCTAACTCTTTGAAGACTTCAGGGTGTTTGTGATCAGTATTCAGCAATGCTTCAGGCATTGTGATATCTACTTTGCATTAAATCTTTTACTGTGTTTGAGTTACACTGGCCATGGGACTGCCATGGCAAATAGTCAAAGACCAGCCTTTCTGCAGCTGTTGCCATTTTAAGGTGATTACTCAGTGTTTCCCATAACAACATCACAGCACAGGTAGCTCATTCCATTTGTTTATCTGGATGGGGATATTTTGTCTCTTTTGAAAGATGAACTGCAGCTCCTGTGCTTAGCTCAAAACCACCGAACAGATTCTACATGTGCTGTAGAGGTTGTCCTAATTTCCTATTTTACACTCACAAGAAGAGTTTATTCACATAATAGTTCAGCTAGGCATTTGTGGTTTGGTTTTGCCTTTTGTTTTTTTTTTTTTTCCCTCCTGGAATAGGTTAGAAAATTTGAAAAGCAAGAACAGAACTTACATTTGCTGTACATGTGGCAGAAAATTTGCACAGGCTGATAGAAGCATCAGTGATAGGTGCAGATGTGTTTCTGCTCTGGCTCAAATCCTCCTGGCATGTTTTTTTGGAATGGTTGGAGTGGGAGCCATGGCTGATTTCTCAATGCAGGACTGCACCAAACCCTGCCTGTGTGACACTGCAGCTCTGCAGATTATCTCTTTCTGCCCTCCTAAATTGGCCTCCCTCAGACACCTTTACTTATGGGATTTATTTGTGACACTGAGTTTTATCTCTATTTCCTGACTCTCAATTTCATGCCTTTTGCCTTAATTTTGTTACCTGTTTTTTTCATCTGCTGTTCTTGGTGCTGGTGAGATGCAAACAGATATCATTCAGCATTTTGGGCTTGTTTCTTTCTGTTTTTATTTTCTCATGGGTGACCATATTGTTATAGCATTCCTAAAGCTTTCTCTGGACAGGGAGTATTTTCAGTTTGTTTTGTTGATAATGTGATCTAAATCCCAGAATCTCCTGACCTAGGAAGTTCAGCAAAAAATATCTGTTTTCAAGGTCTATCCTGTTCATATACTCCTTGGGATTTTGTGCTTCTCCTTTCAGTTCTTTGCCTGCTCAGTGAGGGTGTGTGGAAGAGGAGGCAACTTGCTGCTCCTTTCTATCTGTACTTTTTCTCTGCCCTGCTTTCTATGTTCCCTGCTCCATTTTTTGCTTGCACTAATGCAGTTACTGTCTTAGTAAAAACAAAGGCAGAGCTGTTCTCTGACCTGCCTGTGGTCACTCCCTCAGTGGCATATTTTTCTGGAACATGGATGTCAATACCATTAATATAAAGTCTCAACTAAAACTCCATTTTAGGGTAGTAAGAAAGGCATCTAGGCTAACCAGCCAGCCCTTGAGCTGTTCTCAGACAGGAGGCACAAAGCATGCTTGCTGGGGATTATACCTAAGTACATCTTGAGAGGCCATATCAGTGTAAAAAGCTAATCCTGCTTGCCTACAGGCCACACCTGAAAGGATAACCATGTCTCTGATGCTCAAAGCAGACATAAGCACCTCCTGGAAATTAACCTGCTTTAGATTAGGGATAATCTGGTACAGCAAATCGACATCAATTTATGTTACACGGTGCTGAAGTTTCCATGGTCTGCAATTAACAGGATTGTCATAAACAGGACAAATTCATAAATAAATGCAAGAATGTGTCTGTAAAATAAACCTGTAAAACTGTGTTTGATTTCTTGTTGTTGTTTTTCTCCCAATATTCCAGTAGTACAGCACATCAAGTAAGGAAAAATTGATATTGAGGCAGGAAATCACAGGGGGAACAGGGATGTTTTATGGAGAAAATAACTTTAAACAACTTAATAAAAACCTATGACTACAAGTTCTAAAATCAAAGTATTAATTTTCTGGTTCTTGCTTGTCAGTTTGTATTCAGAAAGACTCTTAAAATGTTTAGTTAGATTCAGGTGGCATTTTCCGGCTTTTACAATTACATTTTTTAACTGAGACTAATAATTCTACTGTATTTCATAAGAAAAAGTATTGAAGAAATTCTAGCAATTATTTTCTAGTAGTGTCAGAGTTTTATAACCACACATTAGGGACTGTATGTACATTAAATAATATGCAGAGTTTTTTCTGTGTAGCTCTAAATAGAAACAAGCTCAGCTGAAGACACTGACTTTATCCCAACAGCATGTGTACCAACTGTGCTCCTCTAGTTTCTTCAAGTCCTCAGTGTAGGGCTAAGTTCCACAATTAAGAACCACACCCAAGTCAGTAACATTTTTCCAAGAAAGGGGTGCAATTTTCCTCAGTCATAATAATAGCTCGAAACATTATGTGGAACTGTATGATGTTGAAAGTCACTATCACAATCTCAAGAAAAATT
The DNA here is from genome assembly GCA_013398995.1 of Alaudala cheleensis. Taxonomy (NCBI): domain Eukaryota; kingdom Metazoa; phylum Chordata; class Aves; order Passeriformes; family Alaudidae; genus Alaudala; species Alaudala cheleensis. Next base: position 71,110 of record VWYE01007648.1, read on the forward strand.
AAGGGATAAGATTTCCATGAGTAATTCAGTCGCTGGTATTTGACCTTTTATTCATAATAAATATATAAAAAGAGCCCACTAAAACAGCTTTGTTCCCTCTCTGTCCCTCTTTAAAAAACTCTTTTTTGATTTATTTTTTCTCTTTTTTTGAATGTAATGTGTCAATCTGGAAGAAGATTTCTCCCCAGCTATATTCCAAGGCAGGTGTACTTAGAAAAGATTTCTCTCACTCCTGGTTACTACTGGGCAGTAAGTAGAATTATGTATTCACAAACATGATTGCTGAATCCAGCAAAGGGATCTATCCATGTTGCTATGTCATGCTATACATGCAGAGTTACCATGCACTTTGCTTTTCCATGCACTTTGGAGAAGGTGCCTTTTTTATTTTTATGATAAAGGTTAACGTAAGAACTGTTTATGTGTGAATGTTTTAGCATGTCAGCAGACGTGTTTGTATGCCAAGGCTTACAGACAAACACTTATTTATACAAGAAGCTCTTTCCTTCTTTTTTTTGTTACCCTTTCCCTACTCTTTTCTCATTTAGAAGAATGAAATGAAAGTGAAGTCTATAAGGCAGCTATAAAACCATTTGTTCTTTTCATATTTGCTACTCTAGAATATAGAGCTAATATACTTGTTTAATATGATCCAGAGCCCAGAATTTTAAAGAGTCATTATTTTCCATGGAATTTGAATAATTTACTGGCTGAAATACATATTTTGTCTGACTGTGACAGAAAATACAAACTGCAGTACAGTTGTCAAATAATAGAAGGGCTTTGTTGAATGGTGGAATCATGAGCCCAGTTGTTACTTGAATAATTAGGAAAAGTGACACTTGAATAATTAGTAAAATGAAAACATTTATAAAAAGCAGCCTGCTACTTGCAAAATGAAAGAGAAGTGTAACAAAATTAATAAAGTCACCACGTTGAATGATGATGTCCAGTAGCAGCAGTTCAAGAATTTTTATGTCATGTTAAGACAGAGAGCTGTTTCAGTTCTATTCTTGCTTTTTCTAATTAACATTTTGAAAAATAAAAAAAAAAAAAATTAAAAGTATCAGCAAACAGAAGATAAATTTTGTAGTGGGACACAAAACAAGCCGTCAAAAATGCTGGTTTACTGCAAATAGATATGCCGAAATGTCAGTCGGTCGTGACAGTGATAATCCCATGGTGATTATCAGAACAAACTTGCAGCTCCCCTTTTGGACAGAATTTTCCTGTGAAGATACATTAGCTCATATTTGTATTAGGGTTTGGCGAGCTGGAAATCAATGGATTAATGCACAAACTTATTTACATAAAGAGCACTTCAACAACTTTTGTGTACTTTTTATGAAAGGTAGGGTAATGCTGCTCATAGTAAGATATGTGAGCTAACCTCTGCAAGAGTTGGTTAAACTAAACAACAGTTTATGAAGCCCAAAGTAAAAGCATTTATCCAGCATCAGGATATATCAGAGCAAAACCTTTTTCTGGAGTAACTGAACCCTGGGGATGAACTGAGCCATCACGTCAGTAGCAATTGCACTTTCATATTTCAAAAATAAAGTGCTTGATAATAAATCTTTCTAGAAGTAGACACTGTACTGAAATAATTACTGATAAACCTGGTGTTTTAATGGAAGTATTGATGCCCACTTTAACATGGGCTGTTTCCTACTAACATGCAATCTAATTAAGTGCCCATATGAGAAATGCCTTCTAGAGAGAATTCCCTGCCCACAGAATTAACATAATTTTTACCTCAGAGGTGAACTGAAATGAGAATAAACATTGAAGCTGCTCATTTGCTCGGCTATTTCCTTGGTAAGCACTATCAGGACCCCAGTAATATTAAAATAAATCTGAAGAAATTTACACATCAGGAAGTTATTTTTTATTATTATTATTATTATTATTATTTATTTTATTCCGGAAAATGCAAAGGCCACTGTGCAGTGCTTCCCATCCTGCTTTATATCTATTGTGACAAGGTAAGGCTCTGGCTTTTTTTTCACTTCAGCAGTTACAATTACTGTTAGATATTTCACTCTGGTGACTTGAATTACGTTTGGAAAAACTATTTTCTCTAGATATATATGCCCGTGCTTGCACAGAGGGAAATACATTTAAATGAGTATTTGAACTGGTTGTAGCAATTAAAATACAGAGAAGAAAAATAAAACTGCATGAGACATTGCTATGGAAGGATTATGGTGTCAAAAGGGAAGGATATAAACCACAACGAGAAACAAAAAAAGAGAGCAAATGCAGAGACACATGCAGACACATATTGTAACTTATTTGACATGTTGTGACCAGCAAATAAAATATAAAAATGTCTTTGACTGCAAAGAGAAGTCCAGAAAGGAAATGGTCTACTTGTGAGATTGTACTTTTTGCACTTGGTTCGTGATTTCCACCCCGAACATCCACAAAAACCGCACAACAAACACTTTTTTTTTTTTTACTTTAAAGACCTCTTAATTGTGTCCAAGTTGTTGGCAGGAAGTTCAGTAATGAATATCTATGATCTGAAGCCCAGGAAGATCTCAGAGTTCCACAGAAAGAATCATACCCCTCAAATTACTTAATTCCAGGAGAGGGAGGGAAGGGAGGGCGGAAGGGAGGGAGGATTTCTGTCCCAAATACTCAAAGTACACATCCTGAAAAATTCATACTCAGATAAAAGAGCATTTCTCCATTTGTAGCAAGGGATAGTAAAATTTTAAATACCTGTATCTCTACATTTGCACCACTTACTATGGTAGGAAAGATTCTATCTTACTAGCTTTTTTTTTCTTCTTGAGCACAAGTGTTCTTTAACATTAGCAACATAACCATCTGCAAGTTTTAAAGGAGGAGGAATACAGGACACTGTCACAGGAGAAACTCCCATGTCAAGCATCTCTTTATGCCAGTTCATGGATCAGGGGCACAAACAGTGGAGATTACTTACAGCAAAAAATGACATCTCTGGAGGAACCCCTCCTTGCTTCAGAAGACCTAATTTCAATCTACAGCCAGAGTGCATCTATGTGATTAAGATAAATGATGTCTTAAACTATTTTTTGAAAAGTTAGATTTCATATTAAGGCTTATACCATGGTTAAACACAGAGATTTTATTGAACCAAGAATTCCAATATTACAGGTATAATATTGAAGCTGACATATACATTAGCTTTGTGTTATTGATGCTGTGGCTTCTATTTCTTTGCAGCTTGAATGTAATGTCAATATAAAATACAAATTCAGCTGGCATCAAGTTTTTCAAGTTGAGCAGAAGTTAAAAATCTAAATTTTAATTTATTTTTCTAGGTTTTTTATCTTTGTCAATAAGGCAGGATGCTCTTCAGAAAACATTACATAGGAAGGTGGGTGTACTAACTATCTTTTTAGAGGCAAGAAAATCAACCTCATTTTACTCACACATGTCCAAACATGGATGGAAGCTCCTGTAATTCATAATAAGCAAAATGTGATTAAAATACATCATGTTCCCTTTAAATTCTATTTCTGCTTCAAACGGAGGCAGTAATAGAGTTAAAACCAATTTTTGTTCAAAACTGTGTGTACTTGGAGAAGATGGTGCATATGGTGCATGTGGATAGAAACAGAACTCCTAGCACAGCCCAATAAACAGAAATAAATTGCAGTATATCAGTTGTATCATATATATACATATGTATATATATACATACATATATATATACATGTATACATACATATATATACATGTATACATATGTGTACATATATGCATATGTGTGTGTGTGTGTGTACATGCATACATAACATTAGACATAAAACTACATGAACTCCAGGTTCACATAGTTCATGTACAGGTTTTCCCCTTTTCAGGTCTGCTTCCTGTAAAAGCATAAATTAAAGTAAAAATTGTTCTTATGTATGCCTGATATTGTAAGATCCTAAATTTTCTAGGTAAGTTATTAATACTGAAGAAATTTGGTTCCTTGGTGTCCTGGGTAATAAAGTAATAATAGTAACCTCACAAGGTTTCACACAATACTTTTTCTGGTCCTAAGTCGAGTATGATATCACCTATGGGTTATTAGCAAAAGCCCAGAAGTGAAAAAAACACCTTTTTATTTGACCTCCAGAAGTGCAAGGAACTCAATTTTTAGGAATAAGAGTGCATGTATAATGTCAGAAGCATTTTCACAAATACTGAGGGCATGTTTATTTAAAAATAATCTTCTCCCCTTAAAAATCTAATGGTCACAGCTATGTTTGATACCCACTCTACCTAAAACGTGTGCATGTTACATACAAGTTAGGAGCCCCTTAATTCTCTGGGGCAAGCGAGCTTTACAGGTTCAGAGTTCTTTGACAAATGCATCTCCAAACACTACCAGTTAATAGTGAGTAGAGTCATAGGGTCCTGGATACCTAGAATGTCTCATTCTTTCAGATAAAATAAAGATTCAATAAAATTACACTGAGTATTGGAAATTGGCAGGCATCCCGGGAAAGGCCTGAGCCAGGCAGGGCCCAGCACGCCCTGACTTCCCCTGGGGAGGAGGGAGCCAGGCTGCCTTTTTACCTCTTCAGAGGCAGGGAGGGAAAAGAGGCAGTTCCCGGGGTACTCAGGTTGATATGGGTAATTCACAAAGCCGAACTTTACTTTCTCACTGGCTGAACAAAGTGTCAATATTTAGAATTAGCTCCTGATAGGCGGCAGTACTTTCTAAACAATTCTCAGGTCCTTGCAGGGAACTGTTTCCTCTTTAACTAAAAACAAGCTGTGCTAACCCATGGCAGGTTATATTTTTCAAATGCAATCATTGTTCACCTTCAGTTAGGCTTTACAAAAATCTACTTACCATTCACATGTCATCTTTGAAACAGGCATGTGTTTCAAGCACATACCTACAAATATTCTTCATTTTTTGTAAATGCTTCTCCCTTGGGATAAAGGGTTCATTCATAAAGTGGAGCTTTCTATTCTGAAGGAGTGGGATGTGTTAGCTTTTTGTATACAAAAATTAAAATTCCTTTCTCGTTGCAATCTGTAATCTGATGTGCTTGCAAATACCCTGCCACACTCTTCCGTGCACATTCCTGGTCTTCCATTGACAGTCATATTTACTTCCACTTAGACAGCTTCACTTATGCCCATGCACACTGAATCAGGCTTTGTGCTTGGCTGATCATACAGAATGAAAACCATTCTTTGCCTTTTAAACTTTTTTATTCATAACTATTGGTGTTTATTCATATTCTCTGCTTCAAACATCCATAAAGCATTACCTCAAGGTATTTTCAGCCTTAAAAATTTCAGACCTGATTTAAGAAAAAAAAAAAAAAAGAAGAATCAGTGGAACTGATATCTTTAAGAAATAAAGGCCCACTTTCTGGATTTTCTTCTTTCTTGAGAAAAAAAAAAAAAGGAATCTTGTGGTATTGTAGGTTTAAGTTGTTTGAAGCTATTTCCTTCATAAAGCATCTCTGTTCCCATCCCCCACCTTTTTTCTTACCCTGTCCAGTTCCACCTGAGACTTCTACTTCCTTCCCTGGGGTCACTCTGACCCCCCTATGTTCTAGAAATTACAGTCTCCTGTCCATCTCCCTCTGACCCTGCCCTCTGCCATAGAGGGGACCCTGCCTACCCACCTGGGGGGCCAATAACCTGTGGGCCCGGCCCCCCTTTCCCCTGGGGTTTATAAATCTGAGTGAGACTCTGTTCCTTCTCTTTCTGGCCCCCCAAGCTTGGGGTGAAATAAAGGACCTCTGAGAACAGGACCAGACATGAGACTTTCCTGTCTTTTGTTTCAAGTCCTCAACACACCAAAACACCAAGGACCATAGAGAAAGCCAAAGCAGCTCCTGTTTTGCACCACTACCCGATTTTCTGGCCAAACTGGGAGTGGCTCCACTTGGAACTGAAGCTGGAGACGGGACTGAGCCAGCCAAGACCTTCTCCAACCAGTTGTGTCAGAATGTTTTAGCAAACTAGGAAATGTGTGGAAATATGCTACAGTGGGTATGTTTGTTATGCTGCTCACCAAGGGCTCTTATAATGAATAACTCACCCTCTAAGGATGTACTGACTGCGTTGGTCCACTCATAGTATACTGCATACTGAGTGTGGGTAAGAATGACAAAAACTAACACCCAGATCTGTAATAGAGGTTATTCAATCTCATCTGAACTTTGGATATCAATAGGGGCTGCTATGGCATTCAGAGAAATGTTACTGAAATGATACATGAACAGGGCAAGCTCACAATGTAGTTTTAAGACAGCGCTATTTTATTGCTAAAGTTCATCTGTTATTTCAGAAATTAGAGATATTAAAAATTAAATCAGCCATGTCTAAATCCCTAAATGAGGCTCATGGATATCTAATATGAGGACTTCTCTGTATCCTTGGAGTTTTGGATTTGAATTATGTCTAAAACATTGTAACTTCCTTAATTTGAATCCTGGTCTCATCTTTGATAAATTCATGCAAACCAATACAGCACTGTGTCGATAAAAACCTATCAATGTTTTTAATAAACCAGACTTAGATCCACCAATTCACTCATCATTCAGTAACACAGGCTTTAAAGGGCAACACAAATCGTTCTTCTGTTTGCCTATCAAAGAATTATTAGCATAGATCTTATAGTACAACACCCTAAACTGAAGATCGAAACATCTCTACTTTATAATTTAGATGTGGAAAACCATTGCTATCTCTTTTCCAGCTCCATTATCCTCATGGGTTATAACAATATAACTGCTGCAGAGTAACTGATGCAGCACTCCCAGAGTCTGGGTCCCAGGTGGAGAAACCTGTGTTTGTTTTACTATATCCATTAATGTCCTTGACTCAATATTCTTGCTGAAATTATAGACCATGAATGCATACAACACACCTCTCCCCTCACTCCACCCCACTGAATGCAGGTTTTATTTGTGAACACACAGAAATTTCTGTAGGTCTTTAGAAATCTTTACTCCTATTTCACTTACTCTCAAATTTAGGATAGGCTGGATTTTCTGTTGAGATGGGTATTTTTTAATCCTCAGCTGGCACAAAGGGGATGGGGCCATTGAATTTTGTGTCAAAAAAAAATGAGTGCAAGTGATACAGTCTTGCACATGGCCANATGTATACACATGAAAAATCTTTTTGTATCTTTGTATCTATTCCATATATTTGCAATATAGTTTTACATATGGTATATGACTTCCATACAACAATTAATTCATTACATAAATAAATAAACTCTATGTATATACAAATTATATATGGCACATAGACACCTTATATATGTAGCTATAGATATATAGATATATATATATATGCAAAATGTGTCTAACTGTGTGTATTGATACATTCTAAAATGAATATCACTTNAACCTGCCGACTCTCAAGAGTGGCTTAATAAGAGGCAACTTCTTGAGGTGTGCTTTGTAAAAGAAAAGGTTTTCATAAAAAGAGAAAATAACAAACAGTATAAAGCAAATAGAAATAAGACTAACACAGTGCAAGGGGGACCCTACCACTGCTAAGGCAGCCCAAAAAAGCCATGAGGGGCTCTGTGCAGTCTTTTAAGTACTTAATGGTTAGGGGGATGTCATTGGCAAAATGCCCAATCAAAGTGGCAGCAGGTCTTGAGATGCACTTCAGGTGACCAACAGGTGTCTTGGGCTGGCACTTGGCCAACCAGGATAACAGAAGCATTGAACCTTCTGTCTTCTTTACCTTATATGCAAGCAAGGGATGAAACCCCAGTTTCTTCTTAATACAGAAAGCCTTGCTACCCTGGGGGTGCATCTCTACA
>VWYE01007648.1:79433-126781 GCA_013398995.1 Alaudala cheleensis
ACACCTTATATATGTAGCTATATATATATATATATATATATATATATGCAAAATGTGTCTAACTGTGTGTATTGATACATTCTAAAATGAATATCACTTCTCCATCATTACTAGTTAGGATTTATAGCGATAATGTTTGACAGACTCCTAACAAATCAAACATGACAAGCATTGAAGTTTTGGGCAATTATACTACACCTCAGGTGGTGTTAGCTGGCATTAAGCCAGTGACTGTAATCACACAAGAACTCAAATAATGTCCCTGTGATGTTTTATTTTTGAATTCCNAGGGGGATGTCATTGGCAAAATGCCCAATCAAAGTGGCAGCAGGTCTTGAGATGCACTTCAGGTGACCAACAGGTGTCTTGGGCTGGCACTTGGCCAACCAGGATAACAGAAGCATTGAACCTTCTGTCTTCTTTACCTTATATGCAAGCAAGGGATGAAACCCCAGTTTCTTCTTAATACAGAAAGCCTTGCTACCCTGGGGGTGCATCTCTACATGCAATGAAGTAGATGACCTGCTTCATAGAATGCTCTGTATTCTCTTAATGTGCTCAACTAAGTTCATAGTTTCCTACCAAATATTTATTAAAATTGTTTAACATATCCCCATCTCAACTCCTCTGAAGTAAGAAAGTTTGATCCTTACTTCACACAAGTTTTTCTAAATATTTTTTAAACAGTTGCAGTCTCAACTCCAAAAGAGTCTTTCTTTCTCCAACTCCACTATTTTTTGATGCCTTATTGTTCTGCCTTCCACCCCTACTTCTCTGCAATACAATAGTATATCTATTACTCCTCTTTCCGATAGTTGGGAATACACTGTGCTATTGAAAAGGAATAAATCTAGAAATACTTATTTAATTTCTTCATGTTAAATAATGTATTGGCATTGTATAGATTATTTATTTATAAATTGATTAGGCATTTCACTATCAGGTCATCCACTGTGAACATTTTAGTAAAAAATATTTGAGTGCTGAAGGTTATGTTTCATTAACATTCAACCATTCATTCACAGAATAACTCACTATGGAATCTAAATGAGATTCCTACTTATAATGAATCAGTACAAACAGGCTACAGATATTAGATAGATAATTAATAGACNGCATTAAGCCAGTGACTGTAATCACACAAGAACTCAAATAATGTCCCTGTGATGTTTTATTTTTGAATTCTATTTTTGAATGCTGTATGATACATGAAGATAAGAAAGAGAAATTGTTCTTTCCCAACTTACTGAGGGTATGATCACAGGAATGACATCAGTGTCAAAGAGTCCAAAAGGCTGAAATGTCTTCTGAGCTGTAAGCTTTTTAATTACCTACAGCACTGTTAATTGATGTCGCTACAGTTTATGTATTTTTCATTGTGAACTTTGCAATAGAACAGATTGTCCTTAAATCAAATGATTTTATTTCTTTACAAGGAAAAGTAAATTCAGACGAGATTTGGAAGAGCTCTTTTATGAGATCAAACCATCCATGAAGTTGGCAGCCATCAGGGGCAATTTCTATAAATGCCCCTGTCATTCCTGTTTACAGATGACTGATCAGTGTGCTTTCTTAGATAAACAGCTATATGCTAAAATCCAGCCATAATCATGTGTATAAAACATACTGATGAAATTGTGTCTTAGGACTAGGCCAAGTAAGGTATCAACCAAATTAATTAGTAGATGCCAATTTCTTTGCTTAGTAATTAATTAATACCTAGTGAATTCCTCATAGTTGTTTCCTTTAAAGCCAATTAAATGCTTGAACAGATCTTCCATGTTTAATAAACTTGCAAAAATTATTAATTTATAGCATATGCATTTTTAATAATTACCAACCAGATGTTCTTATCATCAATTTTTATTAAACCTTTTTACAGTAATTCAGTATTTAAAACACATTAGTTTGAAAACTTGCTTTTGTTTATCTGTGTTTCTTATTTTGAACAATTTTTATTCACTGTTAGTGATTTGCCAACACACTTGTAATTCAATTTTAGTGCTGGTAATAACTTACTTTGGACTTGAAATTCTATTATCCTGCAATGTAATTATTTGTTATCTGTAAAATATTAACATTTGGTTAAATATAGGACATAAATTTCAAAGTCCTTGTTTCTGAGGGGACAGCAACTGTGTTTACCCACCTTTTCCAGGCCATTTAATGTGTATGAAAGAATATTAATCTGATCCACTTACACTTTCAAATGCAAAATTGATGAGAAAATGAAAACAATGAGACTTAATTTATTTCTACTTCTTTGGATCATCTAATTCTTATGGAAATCAGGAAAAAAATCAATATAGATTCACATAGTAGATAATAAATGTATTTGTCTTAGAATTAACATTTTAAAACTTAACCCAAGAAAGAAATAGATGTGTAAAGCATGAAAATGCATACAAAATAATGAAGATTCATACAGAGTAATTATATATATTTTGGCAGATACATGATCATAGAATCAAGCACTAGAGAATGCGCATTTGCTCTTTTCAGAATAAAAACCTGTGCTAGAACTAAAAACTAATGTGTAAGATGTTTTCCTTTTTGTACTTCCCAAAGGTAAAAGATAATTTTCTGTGGATACTCTCAAATTAATAAATAAGAGTAAAACAGGTCAGCTCAGGTGTCTATTTAATTAAAATCAAATGACTTTGGCTAATGTGTTTTCCCTCTTGCTAGACAATCAGCGCTGTGCAGTCTGTGATCCGTCCTCTGGAAGCAGGAATCACTAACAGGAGCCCATCAGGCCACAGCCAATCTGTTTGCAGTGAGGTTCAGTGCTGGGAACTAACCTGAGCTGACACAGGAGCAGCTGCGGGTCCCAACAAGGGGATGGCAAGCACAGACCGTCTCCAGCACGGATAAAAACACAGCCTTTGCCTATTTCTAATCAGATGGTGCTTTATTACTCTTGTACAGACATGCAGGATAACAAGTAGCATCACACTCTGGAAAGTACTTGCAGAGATACAGGAGGGAGGGATGACTGGCAGAAGATCGAGTTAAATAACGATTGAAGTTAGCATTGTTTTCCTTCCATTTCCCTGGCTGAACTATGTGATGCAAAAAGTCTAACTGAGTTAATGCGTTGTCTCTGGGATTTTTTGGATACTGCAGATGCCAAAGTTTGTCCTTCATTATGAAACTGAGGATTTCAAGGATGTGTCTTATGTTCCAGGAACTATCTGGTTAGGCTTTCAAATCTAACATCCCTAAAAACCAGTGAATTTCATATATGAGTTAGTAAACCTGTGGCTGAAGGAGATGTGTTGCAGAATTTAATTGCTGAGTTTTAAATACATGTTGAACATCACAGAATGGCCATGGCCTGAAAAAGAGTTCTTTTTGCAAACTCAAGTCCTCAAATTTCCCTCAAATGTCTTCCCTTCCAGTTTTTCAAGTTTCAGTCTAATTTTCTTAAAACAATAGTGTTGCATTCTACCTATAAATTACTATAGCTCTAAAAATTATGCATATAATCTGAGTTGGGACATTGTATTGTCAGTGAAAAGATATAGGAACCTTTAGGAGAAAATTTGTCTTATCCACCTTTAAAAAGGTTATTTTTAAGTAATACTTACCCCTTCTGGACTTCACTCTCAACTTTTCTTTGTTATGTATGCAAATTAGACCAGCCTAGACAAATGCCTCCGAGAACAACATGTAACTTTCAGACATTTGAGATCAGATGAATCACTTCTCACCTGGCCCCTTTCCATTTGTAAAGGAGAAGGTACTGGTCTTTTGGCAAGACCAGTTCAAGCAATGGGTGTGCATGGAACTCTTGGATTCACTGGTCTTTCTGCATGATTGCCTCCCCCCCGCCAGAGATGTGACACCTGATTGGAGAGGGTTCCCTGGGTGTCAATGTAAATAACCTCTTTATTGGCAAGCTTTGGTTCTGCTGGACTAATGGCAAAAGGAATCAAAAAGAACTAGTGTCCCATTCTTCATTTCTTCTCTCCTTTGAAGAGGACAAGAGGGCAGAGAGGTTATGAAGGGCAGAGGGGTTAGGAAGAGCAAACTTTTGCATGTCTCTGATCATACCAGAGCACACAGAGAGAGGTTTTCTCTATCCATGTGGAAAAACTCAAAGAAAGGAGGGTAGAAAGGACAATTTTTCCTTATCTTCCAGTATTTTAAAACCTAGAGCAAAAATAGATCCTTGTTTTTAATATATTGTCGCTAAATAACAAATGAAAAATATCTATTAAGGCAGCTTTCAAGCTAATCTATATAATATAATAGGTATTGATTGTACATATTGAAATAAAGATTGATGGAGCAAAAGGATCAATAATTTTTCTGTAATTGCATATTCTTTTCATGTATTTTTTCTCAATATCATTCTACAGTGTGTGTCTGACATTTCAGGATAAATGGGAGCATTTAAAGCAGGTATTTGTATTGCTTTATGTTTTGTAATAAAACTTGCAACTACTGTTTTTGGTATTTCATGGGAAATCGGTGTAAATCCATTGGAAGGCCCGCTGTATGCTGCAGTGGGCAGAGGTCTAACAAATCCAATGCTCAGCTTACTATTTTAGGGAAGCCTTACTCTAAAAGTTAATCAGCAGGCAATGAAAGCAACAATGAGCACTTGTCTGACTGCAATAGGACCTCCAAGCTTTTTACATGTTTTCACTAATCAAAAGGAGTAAATTATTTTTCACGTTGTGCAAAATGTCTAATGGGCTTCCTGAAAGTTGTGGAGACCGAGAGAAGTGTAAAATTAATGAAAATCCTGTTTGAAAAAAACGGACAAAGGATGGTATTTTTCCTGAGTGACAGAGCTCAAAAGCATCTCTATTTTTTAGAGCTGAGTTAGTGAAAATATGTTTGCAATTACACGCAGAAACACTGAAATTCAGTCTTTTCTTGGTCTCTGTAGCCCATTGACTAAACTGGAAAGGAAAAATACTCTGGTGTTACATCTCCTAATTGTTCAGTGTGAGGACCCATCCAGATAGACTCAGGCATCACAGTTTCCTCCATTCCAGGCAACAAACAGCAGGTTTAAGCACAGATCTTGTCTCAGGTAGGAGTTAAGATACAACACTCTTGGAGCTGTAAGTTGAGGAGAGCGTTTTGATCCTCCATTTTAGAGTCTAATCTCCACAGTCACTCACGGGCAGCTCAGAAACATGGGAATGCCAGAAATCATCCGTGTTTCTTGCCTGGTGTCAATGCAAATTATAGGCTGGCATTTCAGGAGCTCACTGGAGACTACACATGGCATTGTCTGGGCTTCTCACACATATGCAGGCATACAAAATGTAAGAAGACTAAAGAAGGCACTAATTTATTATATAATCTTCCCAAGCATTTTTCTCGGCAAAATAAATCACAAAACATATGTCATCCTCTCTTAAAAATGTGACTCAAGATCCAGCACTTCAGCCTTGATCAACAGGAGGGTTGTGTACATCCCTGAGCTTTAGCAGGTATATAAAAATTGGTGCACTGTAATGAAAGAATTTCCAAACTTCAACAGTTTGTGTAAGAATAGAAGACTTTTTTTTTTCAAATTACTTGCCATTTGCTAAAACTACCTGACTTTTTTAACATTTTAAATGGCAAAGACATTTTTCCCCTTAGTCAAAAATAATCTTCTCCCTTGAAAGGATGTCCATAGTGATCACAGTAGAATTCATCATCATAAGAAACAGGAGCTGGAAAACACAGTTGTGCAGTAAAAAGATAAATAGGTTTAAGACCTCTTGACCATTTAATATCTTTGTTATTTTCACTAGCATATGTTTAACTCAAATGTTTTATGATTATGCAGGAGATTTTACAGCACAGAATTTCTGCAAAGCTCTGCAGAGCACTAAGATGAAATGTATTTCATGAAAGAATATCAAATATGAGACACAGGGAAAATAACTCACTCTCTCCTTCTTTTATCTCTTTCTTCTCCATCTACCTTATTCAATTCAAGTTTTTTTTTTCTTCTCTTCTGTATCAAGTTTGTTTCTCACAGCAGAATAAGTCTGTATGAAGTTGGGTATTCTTACTTTTGTCAAAAAGAGCATGATATAAGCTTCAAATTCTGCTTCTTGCTTACACCACAAGAGTCAAGTGCCCTCTTAATTTGCATTGTGCTTTTAGCATGGCTTTGATTTGTCACCCATCTTCCTTCAGTGCAGTAAATTTTTTGCCTAATATTTCTTTCAGGCTATTTTAATATTTTACTGAATGGATTATTACAAGGCAATGAGCTTTTCAATGCTCATTTCAATGGCTGTGTGATGGGTCTAGAGAGACCTGTGGATGCAGTGATTTGGTAATGTGATTGTTTTCCTGTGTCACTGGACTAGAAAAAGAGTTCAGGTTTCAAATTAAGCCTTTAGAAAAGGCTACCTATTGATACACTCACCAAGCAGGAGAAGCAGATGAAAAAAAATTTAGTTTTTCCCGTGCATTGAAAATGAAAACATCTCACACCATCAGTCTTGGTGCCCTTTGGGATTAGACAGTCCTGTGCCTAATGAAAAGGTGGGGCAGGTGTCTAGACTGCTGCCTTGTTACTTTCCAATTGCCCAGGGGTTTTTCATTTTTCAGGAGAGAAACACCACCTTTCTCAGACCATAAGAAATTAAAACAAACTAACTGAACCTGCAAAATGCAATACATCATTTCTGTGGCAACAATCTGCCACCTTTGAAGCTCCCAGGACCTGCCTTTTCCTCCCCAGAATTAGTTACTCTTCCATCAGCAAAGGTAGCAGAGGTGAAGCACTGTGCAAGTTGCACAGTGATCACTCATGGTATAAAGTATAGAAAGACAAGTGTAGGAGAAATTGTTTTATGCAAGAAAAGAGGAAAATAAAAGATTAAAACAACATTCAGGAGATTATATTAATTAGTTAGTCCATAAAGGACTGATAAATTAATAAATGCTGTTTTTCAGTATTTCTGATTTGAAGCATTATGTTTATATTTTCTTACATTACAAAGAATGTTGGGCAGATTCAATTCCTGCTTTGCAGACTCACTAACTGATTAAAATACAAAAAATTCTATGTTTTTATCTGTGCTGGAGATGGTCTGCGCCTGGCATCCCCTCGTTGGGACCCGCAGCTGCTCCTGTGTCAGCTCAGGTTAGTTCCCAGCACTGAACCTCACTGCAAACAGATTGGCCATGACCTGATGGGCTTCTGTTAGTGATCCTGCCTCCAAAAGAAAAAATTTCTGTGCTCATGCCTTTTTCTCTTTTACAAGAGAACCAACCCCAAGTTGGGGTTACAAAGAACACAAGCATTGTCAAATTCAGCCTGATAAATCCAGTACTCTGAACCAAACTTATTCAAGCCTACTTTCCCCTTCAGTTATTTAGAGCTGCTTCAGGTATCTTTTAGAGATATTTACTTGTGATAAATTGAGTTTCATTGGTGCCTTCCAACAAGTAGGAGTCTAATTAATGAATACCAGAGCCTAAAAGAATGATAGTAATTATAAAAACACTACACAGAAGCATGTAACTTTTGATCATTACAAAGCCATCCTCATTAAATAACAATGTTGGTTATTATGGAAATTGTGAATAAGTTATTTGGTGAAACAATATGAAAAACACTGTGGCAATTTCAAAGTACCTCAAGCTTTACTTTTTTCTTTTTTTTTTTTTTTTCAGAGTAGCACAGTGGGAGTGATCTGGAGAAGAGGTGAATTCCTCATTCCCTTCACACATTTGCCAGCAGACCATAAAGTGATACATAATGGCATGACCTTAATAACTGGTTGGTTGAGCATCATCTTTCCAAAGCCATTTAGCTGAATATTTCATATCACACCAGTGGGATCTTTGGTTACTAGAGAGACATATTTCAAAAGCTATTAGAAACTCTAGAAGGAGAGAATAAACCCTACTAGCCATGATAGCTATGGGTAAAGGATCATCTTTTTGAGTGTTAATCATTGGGGAGTATGAAGTCCAGACTGCTGCACTAAAACAGGGATGATTTATGAATCAACTACTAAAAAGCCCAGTTCTAATTTTGCAGAGTATTCAGGTGCCCATGTGTCACAAGCAGCTCTGCCTTCGGGTGCCGCGACCTCCCGGGTGAAGCCAACCTTAGAAGGACAGTTCAGGGTGCGAGAGCACAGGCACTCCCTAGATCCCAGCTCAGTTGTGAAAGCTGCTATTGCAGCTCTTCCCAGCAGCTCTTCTCCAGGTGATGCAGGAGACAGGCTTCCAGTCTTCCAGTAGTCATTTATTGGGCAGGAACCAATGACTGAAGGCAAACAGGGATTCAGGGTGCAGGAGTATACAGGGTTTAGGGTAGGTGGGGTCAGCAACTGGGACCAATCAGGGAAGGAACTGGGAAAACAACCAATGTGGGGAAGGATTCAAAATCCTCCAGTCAGAGGAAGGAAAAGCCAGGAAGGGGGGAAAACAACCAATAGGGGGCAACTAATTAGCATACTGTAGCAAAGGCTCTTGGGGTGGGGGGGCGAGGTGAACAATTTGCTCACCCAGAGCAGGAGAGCAGTTTCCTAGGGAGACCTCTCAAGGGGGGAGTGTTGCCATTCAAAGCAGCTTACATACTTCACTCTCTCCATGGGAGAGCAAGGTTCCTTGTGGTAACCTCAGGGGTTACCACACCCATGAAAATGTTTTTATTACTACCTAGAGGTATTCAATCCAAAACTTCCAGTCTCAAGGCTTCTTTGAATATCATGAAAACTGTTGTCTGAGATGCTTCATGCACAAAGGGCTCTCTAAATTCTCAGTGAGGAAAGGAATGGCGTGTACGAGCTACTGGAGATTCCCATACTTGTTTACTCCAAAGAAAACTCAGATGAATGGCTCAGTCCAGCCCTGGATCCTGAGACAGGTTGGGTAGGTGAGAGTAATGGAGCTGTTTTACAACTGGCATTACTCCAGGATATGTTTTTAATTAAAAAAAGTGGCATCAAGGCTTCTACTGATTGCAGTTAGGGATGCACATCCTCTGCTTGAAATAACTCCTCCTCATGGAGCAAAAGGGCTTTATGAATATACTTTTGTTATTTTCTTTATTTAACATTATCTTAAGTTAATGAAATATGCTCAATATCCCCTCTTTGCATCTACTTAATTTGGACAAAGTTAAAGGAAAAGGAAATACATGAACAGTGTTGCTAAAAATAGAAAACAACTTTCTGATAACTCCTCTCTCACAGGTTTGAATGCAGATGTATTATACACATGTAAATTGGTACTACAATAATCCATAGCTCTTTGAAATGTATTGCCAGAGGAGAATTTGTTACATGCAGATGTTTCATTCTGATTCCTGGTGTTTCATCAAGCCACATTGTCTTTGGAGATATAGGTGAAATTTTTCACAGAAAATTTAATTACTCTGAGTATTCCAGCCAGGATTGGAAAATTAATTATAGGGAAGAAATATATATTAGTATTTAGTATAATTTTGATGTTTCAAGACCTGGAGAGAGACAGCAAAGGACTTGAAAGCTGTGTGCATAAGTCCTTGGCTGAGCTGGTTCCAGCCCTGAGAGACTGATTTCTATCTCTGACCTATTATCTTTGCAGAATATTCACTTTGCTTTTGGCATTTTGTTTATCAGATTGCTTCAGGCAAAATTAGATTACTAACCTCATCAGTTGGAGTTTTGTTTTATTCTCAAAAGAAAGCAGTTAGGTCCAACTCACATAAAGGATTGGCAATGAAATTGGCACTGGGAGATTTTTATTTTTCGTTTCTTTGGAAGGTTTTTTTATTATTTTCCTTTTATTTCTTTGGTGAAAGAGTTTTTACTGAGCTATGGGATCTGAGTGAAAATTGAAAGCTGGGTTAAACAGGGATGAAACAATTCAGCTATTTCCTCAGAAAGAGGAGAGGGAAAACGTGCAGTTATTTCCCTTACTGTACATTAATCTGCTGTTGAAGCTTGTGTCTCTGAAAGAATACTGATTATTTTATAAATACTGCAGGTTCTTGGGTTTGGAATTGAGACAATCTACATTTTTTCTACAAAGCAAGACATACACATATGGAATAGCACAGTTAATGGAACTGAGAGAATTGTGAGCAAGACAGTGGAAATAATTAGAACAGTGTCTCCTTATTCTCTTCTCCTGTTTACTACTGAGATACTCATATTCAAAAATATGAAAAAAATAGGATTTTTGAAGATATTGCTTTAGTAAACCAAGTTCCATTTTCCTGTTTCTGTGAGCGTCCAGATTGGATGGTTCAGAAAGAAGTATGAGGAAGCAAGAGAAACTGTATGATCATATTTATCCATGCACTCTCCTCTTCATGACAATTAGCCTGAAATTGCCTTAGATTCTGAGACACCATAAGCAATCTGTGCCATCTATATTGGCAGATAATTGTTAACAAATGAAAGGAGAGCAGGAGTAGTACCTGAAAATCGGGAAGAAAATGAAAAATCTATTTAATTTTTTTCTTTTCTCATCCCTCTAATGATGGATGATGACTGAGTCCTTTCAGCATTAAATTATATTTCACGTGCTCTGATCAAATGGAAATTCCTCTTCTGTGTATCAGCTGAAGCAGAAGTGTCTCATCTAGAGCTGATGTTCCTCACCTGACAGGCACATCCTACGGCAGTGCCAACAGAGACACTAATGTGCTAATCCCCAAACTTTTATCCCCTGCCCTTCTTCCAGACCTGCCAGCCAACCAACCTTCTCCTGACAGCACAAGTTGTGAGTGCAGCCTTTAAAAATGACCATAGCATGAAGACAAGTATGGAGACAGAAATGAAACTTTGTGTCAAGGAAACTTTGAATATGACATAACTAGCTATGTCAGCTAGTCACCAGCCAATAAACAGCCTTCATGTTTTTGTGCCAACACAAATGACACTGAGATCCCCTATCTTTTTGTCTTACTAAGCATCATCTGCTAAAAGGTGTTTCTTTAGCAATGGCTAATTACTTTGTGTTGTGTTCAAAATAAGGAGCCATGATCACTGTATTCCAGACATGGATGGGGATGAAGAGTTAAGGAGGCTGAGATGCAAAGGAAACCAATAATTAGAAAATTTATTGAGCTATTGTTGGGGGTTAGATTTGGGGTTTTTTTTTGTTTTGTTTTGTTTTGCCCTTGGAATTTTTTCCCTCGGCACTGACGACTNCCCCTTCGTTTCAAATTTATAATAATTTGGAGGGAGGGGGGTTTACAGTCTCCATTGCAAGGGGAGAGCACCGGCTTTCCCCTAGCAGATACCTGTCTTTTCAAACCAAGACAGCTATGTCTTATTACTGGTGGGATGTGGGAAACTGTGAGAGGAAAAAAACTGCTTCTAAGGATGCTCCTTTCAATGTCTTTACTGCTTCTTTCAGAGCAGTATCAAACCTGCCTTTCCAGAGCTCCTCAGAGATGCAGGCATATCCCATCTCTTGCCTGTTTACCCCAAGCTATGTACTTGGCTCAGATATATTTAGAACTGGAACTGATTCAAGGTTATAATTAACTCAACACATTTCTACAGTTTGCACAGTTTAAATAAACCTACCTGATATTTTCAGGTGCTTTTATGCAGAATCCACTGAAAGGTCACAGATTTTTATCCCACATCCTTAGCTGATTAACTTCTTTAACTTCATGGAGGCTGCTTCATTGAAAATTAAACTTGCATAAAATAGTGTTGACTAACCAGACCACCACTTTTTTGATCTGTTGGTTTTCACAAATATTTAAGTTATCTAATTTTAATATAGGAACATTGTGGGAAATCAATTTAAAATCTGAAAACGCAGAATCCATGGAATCCAGCTTCTAACATGCCAAGGAAGGAGGCCAAGATGGCTTGGAAAGTCACCTAGGAAAAAATAAAACAAATTTACAAATAATTCGTGCATTCAATAAAAAAAACCTGGACTGTAGTCTAAAAACTAAAATAAAACCCCCAACCATTAGATCCATATAACAAAATAAAATTTTAAGTATATCATACAACATGAATAGACTAAGTTTAATTATTATAGAACATACATTTCTGTAAAAATACAACATCTTTGTGGCTATATTAAATTAGTTCTTCACCTCAGAGAAATAATTTTCCATCACTTAATCAATCTGTTCTCACAGCAGTATCTGTCCTGGGTGGTGATAGACAGAGAAATCTGTTCAAAGGCTTTGGTAGGGGAGCCCAAATACCAGAGGAGGGATTTGCTGGCACGCTGACCATCTCAGGCTGCCTTTGGCTGTCTGGGCAGGGACCTCATATGGTGGCCTCATATGGCCAGCTCACCAGGAAAGGTGAAAGTCAGCGAGTTAATCCTGTGGCATCACTGCTCAGGGATAATGTCACAGCACAGAATCTTGTCAATGAGCCACATGAAGCAACTGAAGCCAGCGTGAGGTTTAAATAACCTTGACAAGAATGTTAATACCTGCCTCTTCAGGAAATGCTTCATTTGCTCAGTTTCATCAGTAAGACCCAGGCAAGTTTGGAGAGGTTCTTATCCTGGATGTGCCCATTTCTCAGACTTCCGCACCAGCACCAGAGCTGCTGCACCAGCTCTGCCAGCACCCAGTGTGTGAAGCTGATTGGCACCCAAGAAGAGAGACAGTTATCCAGCTGTGATTCTTTGCAGATACTTGTGATTTTACTGGCCATAAACAAGGGCATGTGAACCTTCAGACTTGGATGCTTCTATGACTGTTCAAAATTGTCCTTGGTCAAGCCTCTTGACATCTTGTATTTTAAATATTGCCAGCCACTTTTAGCATTGAGACTCTGACCTCAACTTTTCTTCTTGCTGCTTTCTTTTTGTTCCTTTATCTCTTTCACTTCCTCAAGTATTACAAACTGGGACATTCTCTGAATACATTTGAATTAGATTTCAAATGTTTTTTGGTTTAAAGTCAGAAAAACTATTTTACTAATTAGTAGTCCTTTTTTCCTGCTGAGAAATGTCACAGAAATGGGTAGGAATATTTTTGCTAAATATCAGAGAAGATTTCCTGATTCAAAAAGTCTAACTCATAATGTGTTTGAACAAGATGTGCAAAAAAGCCCCTGAGATTAGCTCAGTTGATTAGAGTGTGGTGTTAATAATGCCAAGGCTGGGGGGTTGATCCCCATATGGGCCCATTCACTTAAGTGTTGGGCTCCATGATCCTTGTGCTTCCCTTCTCGGATTCTGTGAAAAGCAGAAGGTCTATTTTCTCCACAAAATTGTGGATTACTGAAGTACAATGAATAAGTGCCACTTCTGTGATGTAAAATCCATCTTTAACTCAGATGGCTTAAAATATGCTGGAAGTGGATACCAGGGGTGCAAGGATAACAAGAGAGTAGTTCTGAGATTTCAGTGACTTGAGAAAGGGAACTGGAGGAAAAGACAGGTCAGAAAAAAGAAGTGAAGTTGATTACAGTTACCCAACGAAAGAGGAAAAAATTGCTGGTACAATTTACCTAGTAAATATATTACTAGGTGAGCCAATTGAGTTAGTCTTGTAACTTATGCTAATGCAGAATAAATTAATCTTTTTTGCTAGCCCTTCAGAGCTACAATCCTCTCCACATGCAGAGGGCTTTGGTACTGCTCATTGTCAGCCTTGGGACCCTAACAACCTGGTCAGCCAAGGATGAAAATCTTCTAGCCTATTAAAAGGCTAATCTGGACCACAGGACAACTACAGGGATTTTATTCCTTCTGATGGCATCAGACAGATTTCCCACTGATGGATTTCATTGATAGAATGGAAACAGAAAGATAAAAATGGGAGATTTTTGTTAGAAAGAAGTTATACTTTAAAAGTAAAGTGGGGGACAGAAAAAATGCCAGAAAGAAAGAGCTGTAACTGACAGACTCTTGTAGTTAAAGTTAAGAGTTTGGAAAAAAACCCAGCTAATTAGGTAGAAAAGAAGGAGTGCAGTTCTAGTTTTATCCACTTATTTAATTTCTACCCATCCTTTAGGAGGTTTAGAGATTTAGTACTAAAGTTAGGGAAAGCAAAGAGAAGGTCTTTATCAGCAACTTACTCCCCACAGTTCTGTTCAGGACACAAACAAAAAAAAATCCACAATAAGGTGGAGTAAATCTTATGTGAAAATCAATTACAAAGTTAGATTTAGATATCTTTTGAAAATGGCAAGCTTAATTTATGTACCTATATCTCCCAAAACAGCTGACTGACATTGCAGGGAATAACTCTGCTTCTCTTTGCTTCCCTGAACATCAGCAAAGGAACAGTTACAATATTGAACTACTCTTCATACAAGAAAAACAAACGTGACGTACAAATGATGAATTCTTCATGTCAATGATATTTAACAGTACTTACTAAGCATTGACAAAACCTCAAATAATAAGTACAATCAGTATCCCAAAAAAAGGATGAAAACATCAAGGTTAGGGTCATAGTGCTATATTTTATGCCATTTCATTTTAAGTTTTACAATTAGGATCCATTATTTAGGCAATAAAAGAAAGTCTAGAAAAATGTGTCAGTGCAGGATGTCTGTCAGAAACAGTGCAGCATGTTAAAGGCCAATGTTGAAGGGCACAATGCTCTTAAAATCTTATCATTAATTTTCTTAATTTTCTGAGTTTTCACCACTATCACCTGAATATTCAGTTGAACTGAACAAGTAATTCCTTAATTACAGAAGTATCTCTAGTTTCAAGGAAAATCTGTTTCCAGAATTCAAAGGAAAGGAAATGTATTTCCTTTAACACTTTAACATTAATAACACTGCACTTCATCCACATGCAGATCTCCCTCTGGGGAAAAAAGAAAGCCATCTGTTCCTTTCAGTGGTATTGTAATAGTGTTTATATATGGTTCTAAGGAGATCCTTTCATAAGATTGAAATCTTAGATTACTCACAAAATGGATTAATTTCTGTAGCCACTATCAGACCTCAATATATTTTTGGCACAAAGTGAATTTGGTTTGTGTCGTTTTCTGTTGAATTTTGCAAGTACAATTTTTTCTCTAATAATGCCTTGTAAATATAAATTTACATCAAGTATTGACCTTGTGAAAATTCATTCTTAGCCCAGAATAGCACTGATTAAATGGCCAGTTCCACCAAATCAGTTGACTCCTACTCATAAATATCATGGGAGGTGGCAAAAGTATTGGTTTTTATGGTAATTTAGAAGCAATTTGGGAAGGAGAAAAAAAGTTATTATTAAACTTAACTGAGACCAGGTTTAGTGATGATTTAAATTTCTGAGATGGCTTCCATTTAAATAGAGTGAAAAATATAAAATAAATTTCAACCACAGAGAAAAGCATCATTATGTCATCATTATGTCATATCATATTTTGCAATGCTGAGCTGTGTAGTTTGTAGAAGCCTCATAACACATAATAAATTACTGTCCTAATTATGCAGATGGAAGTTTGGCCAAATCTGTAATTCCAACCATCTCCTTACCAGCCATCTCAAGCTACTGCTTCAGATCTACTGAGCTGAACTGGCCACAGGAGAGTTTCTACCAACCAGCCCATGAGGCAGAGCAAAAAAGGTTAGGAAAGACCTCCCTTCGCCACTACACGAATTTGACTTTCTTTAAGTGAAGCTGCTGCAACAAACAATATCATAAACAGTATGCATTTCAGGGCCAGCAGTGTGTTTGGGTTTTCCTGAGTTTGTTTATAGTTATTTTGCACATTTCTGGCAAGTCCCAGTAACTTCCAGCACCACCAGCCCCTGCAGGCAGTAATGTTTCAGCCCACCAAAAGCTGCAAACAGGGAAGGATGCCTCTCCATGCTGCAGGCTCACGTTTGCTATGGCCAGGATGCACATCCATAGAGCTGAAAACATCCTGGTGCCTTCTCTCTTTGTGCATCTGAGGCTCCTGGGGGGATGCAAGGCACATCAAACCGAGCTGGGGCATTGACAGTCACTACCCTGAAACCTGGCAAATTACATGTGGGCATAGCTACAGAACAACTGCTGCTCCACAGGGCTAGAAGCCCAGCAGGGTTTTTAATTCCTCTCTGGCAGGGAACTGAATTCGGAAAATGTTTTCCTTGATAATGGACATTAAAATGTAAATAAAAAAATTTTGTGAAATGCATGACAAGCTGATGTGAATGGTGAGAAGTTACATGGACCCACAAGGTACAAGTTCAAAATGTCATCCTGAAAGTCCTGGGTGATGAACTACAGGACATTGGGAGATAATTTGTGGAAGAGTTTCATATAAACTATACATGTTATTCTACCCTTTGTGAGCCTTTTCTTTTTAGATATATTTTGAAACATGATATGGGAGCAATGATTACATCTGCAATAAAGCAGCCGTAAATATATTCTTGTGTTTTGCTTTAGTCTCACTGTTTAGTGGTGATCACTCCTCAGATCCTCCCTGTACATTTCTTCTCTACCTCAAATCTGCTCAAAGAATCTGCTAAAATACTTCAGAATTCTCTTTGCTCCCATTTCTCTCTTCCTTGAGAAAAAAGAAAGCAGAGTGGGAGCCAAACACATTTAGCACAGATGCAACATAATGGAAACAAAGCAATTTTATCCATGATTTAAGGTGAAGGGGGGAAAAGGAAAGGAAAAAAAGTTCTGAAAGATATGCATCATTTGAAAACAATATTTAGATTTAAAAGTTAAACTTTTAGAAATAATTCAGTTTGAACAATTGAATTCCATAATTGAGAATTAAAAAAAAAAAGGTCTAGCTTTTGGAAATCTGAAAAATCCCTCTCTGAGGACAACATATGGTGCTTAAAGTGCATTGTGACTGAATGAAGCTAACATAAATAGAACTATCTGTGTACAAAAACCTGTTCATGAAAAATCCCAAATCAAAGAGGCAATTCCTCTGGAAAAGCATTCCATGCTCTTCTTTAGCATGGCCTGGTTAAATTCCTGAATGTTTCAGTGCTGGTAAATCTCTAATCCAAATACAGTATTGCAAGGTACAGTTTAAAGCTATTAATGCAGAGTGTCATCAGAGTAAGACAACAGCCAAAAAACATTTGAAAAATTTTACCCCATGTCAGAATGTAAAATCCCTCTAGGCCCAATCCACACAGGCCCAGGACTCCTCAGGGAGGTGAGGACTGAATTAGAACCTTCAAAGAAACAAAAGTACATAAATCCATAGACATGAGGTAGAAATGCAAGTTTAGTTTTAAATAAGCAGAGGATTTTTTTAAGTGCCTTAGCAAATGAAAGACTGAAACAGTTCATAAGAAAAGGACCCAAAGCCTAATTTAAAGTTCAGCAGCTTTACTTTTTGCAAAGATAGTTAAGTTTTAGACATAAACAAAATAGTGTAGGCTTGCTAAACATTCCTAGATAGAACTGATAGAGCTGTATGCATAGAAGTTGTGTGAGAATTATGATTACTTTCGCACATCCATCTTAGCTTAGGATAGGTATAGCACTATTGTGGAAAACACTCAGCCTGATCAGCCAAAAATAGAATAAAATGCACTGCTTAGAGAATGCTGGGGAGACTCAAGGAAAATTCCAATGCTGCTGTTATTGCTGCTACTGCACCTGCTACTGATAAGACACTCATGGAATATAGATAAAGGGTGCTGCTTCTGCTTGGGACTCAGAGACTCTGTGTTAGAGGCTTTCTGCACAATGGCTCGGATTGTAACACCAATGCCTTCCTGAGACTGATTCTAACCATGCAATAAAGGACTTTACTTTTACAACTACCCAGCTTCTATAGTCATCAAAGAGGATTATGCTCTAAACTTGACACATTTGAATTTTTAATTGCCACAACCCACTGCCTTATATCCAGCTACCAAATATTAAATTGGAAGTACATGCTCAAGTTGTAGGTTTTAACATATTTCTAAAATCACTCTATGGCACAGAAAAAAAGCTATTTACCCCTACGTCCCCCTCAATTCAAAGCTGCAATAGCTCACTTGAAAATTGTGCCAGACACAGGCATACACAAAATCCCAAACTTGATGACAATATCTAGTGGGCTCCAAGTGCATCCTTGTGCATTTTGCTCTCATAAGTTCATTATACATGTAATATTTCTATTTGAATTACTAAATAATGATCTATAAAGTACCATTTACTTGAAGCTAAAAAAATAATTCACTTAAAAAAACTCAATTGCCTGGTAAGCAGGTGTGCCTGACAAAAGGTAAAATCAACCCATTTGTTACTTTTGTTTGTTTGTTTGTTTAAATTTCTGATATACTTTTCTGTTATCTAAACATAAAAGCACACCATCCAAATACACTTCTTATTTGATCAGGAAGACATAGTGTCAGTAAAACTAAAAAACTTCATGTCCAAAGTTCAGTTTAGTATAAACAAGTTCTTAGTTATGCTGTGTTTACATCCAACCTCTGGGCCTTTTTTCCTCATGCTGCAGCCCTGTGAAAAGGTAAGAAAAACCAGTTTTATTTAGCTGTGTGGCTTGCTAAGCAATGTTCTTCCAGAATTCTGGAAAAAAAAAAAATGAGAAATACCCATAAACAACCATAACATTTCTTTTGTTACTCCCTACTTGTGACAGGGAAGTGTGAGATAGAACAAAGGGACAAGGAAACAAACAAAAAAACACTAAAAAAACCACAATCTAAAAGGAAAAGGCATCACCACCAATTCCCAGGTCCCTGAAAAAAAACTGAAAAAGAAAACTAGGACTCTGCATTCACCTGTTTTTCACCCAACCAGGCATACAGCAGTAGTAAAAACCACTTTGAGAACTTTTGAAATTGCTTTTTCACTGCATTAATGAAGAATATTATGCTGCTTTAAAAACAAACAAACAAACAAACAAAACCCAAAACCAAATCAAACAAAACTGAAGTCCATAATGCATAATCTTATACTTAATACTTTCATGCTTGTTCTAGTATTCCATTGGCACTGGAAATAACACAAAAGTTTAAAAGTCTCTCAGTTCAACATTGCAATAATATTTGGGCCTCATACAGGCACACAAAATTATTCTTTTTTTTCAAATAATAACAAGCTTTGTCTTAGGGAAGCTTTGTCTCCTTATTGACTGTGAGAAGCCAGTTAGGCTACCTACCAACTTGTATTTTGCTCCAGCTTGATTGCCTATTTTTAAGTAATAGGATTACATGACAACTGAGACAAAGTTAATTTACTATTTTATGTAATCATAGAACTGTGAATTAATAGCTATTGGTCCCTCTGTTTTTCTTAATGTCACTCAGAAAAGATGCTGGATCTGTTCTTTCATTATTTTTTTTATTTAGATATAAATTTAACAGCCAGTTCCTGAAATGGCAAATGGGTTAGTCTATCTACCTACCTAGCCAGATAACAAACTAGTTTTTTCTAGATCTAAGCATGCAATTGTGAATGTTGATTTTTTCCAGCATTTTGGGCTTCATACCATTAAAAGATGTTTAGCACCTCATGGAATGGTGTTAGTGTCGTACACAAAATTTGCTAGTCTCAGAACTCCACAGAAGGTTGCCACTTACATGATTTCTTCTAGCATTTGCCAATAGTAATTAAAATAATGTTTGCAACAAAACAGTCGTCACTCAATTGATTTGATTGCCTAATCTTGCATCCCCATAATAGTGTTGGAGAAGTGTGTCTGTAATCAGACTCACGACAAATTTAACAGTAAGACTTTCTGCTAAGTGTTTCTGTTACAGTGTGCAGCTGAGGGTTTTTTCAGCCTATACTTTTTTGGCCTTATCTTTGCTTTCTTTTTTCCCATTAATCTTTCAGCAATCCAGACAGATGCACTTCTGTATAGCACTTCTGCACTTAGTCACTTGACCCTGAAGCACTGATATATTACAAAGAAGAATTATGTTCTGCTTCCAAGAAACCCAGATCTTCCTGAAGCAAGACATTGAGGGCAGTTGAGCTGTGGTATGGCTGAGTCCTTTACAAGTTTCAGATGGTAAATATTTAACTACTCCCCTTTGTTGTCTTTCTTTCTGCTTTTAACAGTATTTCCAAGAGTGATATTGTCATTCTAGCAGCAGTCTGTGACCAATTAGTACCGTCTTTTCAATCTTGTGTTTCCTTCTCCATTCAAGAATACTGACTGCAGCCTATTAAAAGGTCATGTTACCAAACCTCTTTTAGCTCTCCCCTTCCCTGTAAAGGTATCAAATTTATTTTGTCTTCTTATGAAAACACTGATTAAGTTTACTAAAAATCATAGTTGTTTGTTTAGAAACACAGGGTTCTTACTGTAGTTTTTTGGCATTAATGGACACTATGTTTTACTTAGTCAAATTAAATAAAATCTCTTCCCTGAAAGGCACGCTATGCAACAATCATTAAGGACAAATCCCTTGGAGAGTTTAGGAAGTGTGACATTTGGGCATTATTCAGAGAAGTAAGTCTACAGACAAAATTGTAGACCAAACAGAATCTTAGCATTTAGAAGTCAGGAACAGGACCTCATTTTCTTTGCCAGGGGTTAAATGCTCTTGCTAAAAGGGTGGTAGGTTTTTGGAAAATGTATGGGAGAAAATCTTTTTAATCCCAAGGAAGTTTATGCCACAAGTATTGCCCCAACATTCAGACAAACCCTGAAGTGCTCTGAACCCTAAGCTGGGATACCCTTCGTAATGACAAGAAATCCATCCTGCTGTTCATCCTTAATTCCTATCATCCCCTGTTGCACTCTTTCTGCTCTTTCCCTTTTTTTATTCACAGGAGCACTAGGCTGTTGTACTGGGTTTGCACAGCTCAGTTTGGGTAGCAGGAGGGACTCAGAGGTGGCTTCTGTGAGAAGCTGCTGGAAGCTTCCACCAGGTCTGGCAGAGCCAGTCCCTGATGGCTCTGAAGATGGACATGCTGCTGGCCAAGGCTGGGTCAGTTTAGAAATGCTGACAAAACCTCCTTGATAACAGAATTAAAATAAAGAAAAATAAATTATTATGCAGGTGTAGTTGTGGCCAGAGAAGAGTGGGGTAAGAAGACGTGAGAGAAACAGCCCTGCAGACACCAATGCCAGCGTAGAAGGAGGGGCAGGACATGCTCCAGGAGACAGAGCTGGGATTCCCCTGCAGCCTGTGGTGATTTCCATGGTGGGGCAGCTGTGCCCCTGCAGCCCATGGAGATCATGGGGTATGCAGAGATCCACCTGCAGCCTCTGGAGGAGGTCCACTCCAGAGCAAGGGGATGCCTGAGAGGAGGCTGTGATCCTGTGAGAGGTCCATGGAGACCAGAGCCCACACAGGAGCAGCCTGTGCTGCCTTGAAGGAGTGCACCCCACAGAAGAGTGACCCATGCTGCAGCAGCTTGAGGGGGAATGCTGCCCATGGGAGGGACTCACGTTGCAGCAGTTCACAGGGAGCTGTTGTCTGTGGGGTGAACCCACAATGGAGACATTCATAAAGAACTGTTTCCTGAGGGAGGGACCCCACCATGGAGCAGGGGAAGGACTCATCTACATGAGCAGCAGGAGAAACACAGTGTGATGAACATAATCCCCATTCCATGCCTTCATGCACTGCTGGGGAGGAGGGAGTGGTGGGGGAAGTTGTTTTTTAGGGTTTATTTTACTTGTCATTATTCTGCTCTAATTTTCTTAGCAATAAATTCACTTCATATCTCTAATTAGAGCCTGTTTTGCCCTCAATGAAGCCTTCATTAAATTTTCTCTCCCCTGTCCAGCTGCAGAGGAGAGTGAGAGCAGCTTTGGTGGGTGCCAGGAATCTGACCAGTGTCAAACCTCTACAGCTACCTAGCATAACAAAGCAGCAAGAAAAGCAGCTCCCCTTGAGGAATAATTGAACTCTGTTTTCTATTTATCTGTGTACTTCACAAATTCTCTCTGGTACAATTTCAAAATTAATCTATTTTGGTTATGATTTTCCTGATCAAAGAATGCAAGTTTAGAGTTTGTCCTTTGACAGACTTGGAATCATTTGTTTCAGATGATGAATGACTATCATTTGTTGTCTTTTGCTGGTTGCTTTTGCAATGATAGATGCTCAAAAGCTCCCTGAACAGAATAATTTAGAAGAAAAGATTCTGCAGACCAATATTTAAGCTAAAATGACAAACAGAAGGAGTACAGTTAGTAAAACAAAAGTAACCAAAAAAGGAAGAGGACTATGAGATGTTTTGTATTTTTTTCTCTGTGAACAACAATATTTAAAATCTTTTGTTGGTCTCATTCAATAAGTTATTTAAGCAGTACCAGAAATGCTTAAAGTAAAACATGACTTTCTCGGTGTAATAAAAATCTCATCTCAAAGGATAAAAATGTTGGCCTTTTTTTTCATCCCTGCTCCATGCTCTGTTTCAAAGGAGTTACTCTCTGGACTCATCTTCAATCACTGGGCACAATTATCACAGTACTCTTTCTACTAAAAATAAATGGTACAAAGAAATGTCATAGCTTGGTGACCCAGGCAGGGACAAATGAAATGTTTCTATGAGTGACCATTACTATAATTTCACTCATATGCTGTATATCAGACCTCTTCAATAAGCAAATCTTTTTCTATCAGAAATCCAATCATTACTAAAGTCCCTTTGAAACCTCAGAGAAACTTATTAGCAAAGGATTTATGGCAATTTTGAATTGGTTTCAGAAAGGTCCATCACGTTTGCAGCTGGGACTCAGCATGCAGAACAGCTGTCCTGACAGAGTCCTTGTACTAGCGTGATGACATCCTGCCAGCTCTTTAAAACATTAAAGCATCTGGTTCACATTTAATTTTTGGACTCAGATGACTTGTCTGCATTGCATTTTACTGTAGGGTATTTAATTCGTTATTTATTGTACTTAGGTGTTAAAAAAGCCAGCAACTTTGTGTGTGTCACAAAACTCTCACTGGCTATTCACAGAAAAACACATCAGCATTTTTGGTAAATCAAGTTGATTAAAAAAGCAAAAGCAGTGTTCCCTGAATTTATGAAAAAATTGACTGAGTCAATTAAATGCCTGAAAAATACTGAATTTCTTATTGGAAAATTGCCATTACTCTTCTACTAGTGCTCAGACAACTTACAGAGTATGTCTGAGCTGAACACATCGCTAACTCTGAAACTCCTTTCCCCTGTCATGAGCATAATGTGATGCTAACAGCAGCCAACTCATGTCAGCCTTGGTTTGTTAAAAGAGAATGATCAGTGTGAAATACTATAATTTCCTAATTTTATTTTCTGAGGACATGGATCTGATACAAAAGAACGAATAATGGCCTATTTCTTCATCCCCTGTTGCCTCAAAATCTGAAGACTGCTTCCAATTCCAGTTGCATAAAAAAATGCATTTCAGATGAAGTGATTCCACAAACAAAATGGTGATGTAATGGAATTTGAGTTTTGCAAGCACCATCTTTTGCATTACTTACAGATATTGACAAAGCATTTGGAAGAAACAGGGGTTTGGCAAACTAACTCTCCAGCTTGTGGAAAAAAGAACAACCTAATGTTAGAAGATTGGCCAGGGGGCAGCTGAAATGCAAAAAATTCTTTACCATCAATGCTTTGAGATCATCAGGTGACCCTGCCATGGCAGGGGTTTGGGAACTAGAAGGTCTTCAAAGCCCCTTCCAACCCATTCTGCGATTCTATGGTTCCATCTACGGTGAAATAATTTCTTGAAGAATCTTAAGCAAATTGTTTTGTCATTTTGCTACAGCAGAGTAGCAAAAAGATGCTGTGTAGCCACATTATACTGATTTACTAATATTCCCATGACAATAATCCTTAAATTCCATACATGCTATGGATGTCAGTTTCCAAACCTCTCCTGACATCATAAAAGATGATTATGGCATGCTTTTTCTTCTTCGTAAATTATTAAAAATCATTAGAAAAATGTAAAATTGCAAAATTATTGCAAAATGCTGGATGCACTTGCATTTTCCAAATTTATGAAATGAGGTTTTATACATGTTTGGTCTTCCTTCCAGAAAGAACCCAGTTCAACAAAAAGTATCTAGAAGAACGGTTCCCTTTTTTTTCGGTCATGCAGAACATGAATTTCAATTGAGTCAAAATGATTTTGTTTTTATTCAAAACCAGAATTTAAATTAGTATCTAATTTATATAAATAGATGCAATTTTATATTTAATATATGATACGTTATAATAAGCTGTAAACAATGGCAATTTTTAGGACACATTACGCATCCTAAATTTCAGGGATATGCATTTCCAGGGATACAGATCTCTCCAGGTATATTGCTGTCAGCTATTAAGCTGAGTATGGTGAACAGGTATTTTGAAATTCCTAAAAGAAAAAATGTTTATGTTGGCAGAAGAAAATATAATCTGAAGGTGCAAATCACAAATAGCCTTCATTCAGAAGTATCATATGAATTGCTAGAACAGCAGAAGATCAAGATGAGATTTTTCAAGTGTCTTCATACAATATTGAAGCACAGCATGACTTTTGAGTCCTGAACACACTTCTCAAAGGACAAAGATCTTTTTTCTTCTGCTTTTGAGGATGAATTGCCCACAGAATTCTCTAGTTATTTTATTCTGTCTGTAGGAAAACACAGAAAATATCTTTCATCTAACCGTGATGACTTTGGGGTTTTTTTTAGATTTTTGAGACATTTAAAATGTTTATCTCTAAAATTTTTTACTTCTTGAATTAGCCCTGTTTATAAAAAAAAAAAAAAAAGAAAGGATTGATGAAGAGAAACAGATGTAGAGGTTATGGGACCAAAACTGTGTCCAGCAACTGATTTTGTTGTTGGATCTTCCTCTGAGGAATCCATGCGGAGCAATGCTGATGCTCTCCCTGGAACAGTCTACTCCCCATTTCATCTCTGCTCTGATAAATCAGTGCTTGAATGGCTGCACAAACTTCTTTGGGGAATGGAAGACATCAAGGAGTAAAGAAAGAGACATTCCTACTTTCTCCAGAAAAAAACAAATCAGAAAATTATTCACTTTTTAAAAGAGTTAACTCTGCTGTGAACCTTTTGTAAAGAATTATCTGAAGGCCAAAGTGCTGGATGTCGAAGCAGTAAGATTCCTGACAGGGGACATAATGGTGGTTGTTAATTCCCAAAGGGCTTTGTATAGGCAGCTCTTGGAAAAGATATACACAGACAGCATCTCTGTTACTGTCATGGCATGTGCTGTATAAAATTTATTGACCCTTAGTTGTTAAAAGCCCTGTGATCCAGAGCCTGTAATCTGTGTGCAGGCAGGAATGAAACAGAGAGACGTGGCTGTGCCTTTAGGCTGAGCAGCTGCAAGGAAGCTGGTAGGAGCCAGAGCTCAGGAGTGATGTCTCCCCTGTGTCCCTACATCAGTGAGCAGGAGGAGTGCTCTGGAGGAAATCAGGGCAGGCTGGATCTTCAGCAAGGAATGAAAACATCTGATGTAGAAGTACCTACAGAAACATATATTCTCCTTTGATGCAAACCCTGGGATTGGGCATAATTTAGGATTATGTTTCCCCAGCTAAAGTGAAGATATTATTTCATATTGGGAAAAAAATATGCATAGTAACTTTGGAATAAAATAATTCCATAGTGCTTTGATAGCTGTTATGCTAAGGACCAAAGGAAGTGCTAGAGATGCATAATTCACATAAAATCTGAGATGCCATTGTTAATATTTTCACTGTCATCCCACTGAAACTGCAGAGAAAATAATATATATCTCCTAGAATTTACAATTATTGGTATTGCACTGGCCTCAGGAAAATAATTCAGATGCATAAGTTGTCTTCTGTGTTCCCTCTCCTGAACCCAATAGAGGTGCTTAGACAATTCAGTTTTCGATTCAATTTTCCCAAAATAAACATTAGGGGAGTTAAACCTAAACTACATAGGTAAACTTGAAAGTTAAAATGTTTAAAACTAAGGAAAGTGAAACAACTATTTAACCCAAGTTTCTGAGTTTTAAGCAATTTCCTTTCTTATTTCAAAACCATATGTCCTTCATTATTGCTGTTGGTACCATTCTTACTGTGCTGGTTTATCAGTTGTTTTATGTGCCTTCTGTTTGGGACTGGAATTATCCTACATTTCTACATTCAAAGATCTTATGCCCTTCCTGACTTAGCTCCCATCATGATGCTACTGAGCTTAACTTGCCTGGTTCCTGCTCTGCACAGGGCAAGTAGTCTTATTCCACATAAAATTAATAGAAAGTATTGCAGAGCTAATAGATTCCCTAATTTCTCAATTTTAGCACAGCTAAAATTATTTACCTAGTTAGTTAAAATTTTAAATAAAAGAAGGAAAAAAATGAGGAATTTTTTTTTTTCTTATAAGAGATTTCAGATTTCTCTGGAGTTATTTAAGTGACCTGATAAAAGACAGAACCTCAGGTCTATTAATTTGGATTTTCTTTCTTTGTTCCCTGATTTTCCCTCTACAATCCCTTGATCTTTGGCCAGCACTGAAGAGCCAGCTCTGGAAAGCTGATGGCTGATGCTTGACTTTGTAAAGCTTCCCACTGAGATGTACTGGGCACCAAGGACTATGGTAAGTTAAAAGCCCACATTAAATCTTTGCTTTCCTCACTGTGCCTTTACAAAATGTGTCATGAAAGTGCAATGCATTCCCTGACACAAAAGCACCTAATGTCATGGTAAACACCCTTGGGTATCCCACTCAGCTGCCCTGTCAAGTTCTGAAACAGCAGTAATCTACTTTGATTTTACTTTGTCACTGTCCTATGACAGATGTCTCAGAGACAGCAAGTGATGTCAAATGACATCCTGTGTTTGGACCACTCAATCATACCCCCAAAGTTTGTTGGTTTAGTGCATGAATCAGTAAAATCACAACGGTACATTTGAAGCTCTTGTTATGGTTGAAAGAGAACATGAATTTTAAGTGGATCCAAGTAATTAAGGATACATGAGGGTTTTGATAGTCAAATCCAAATGCAATGGGCACTTTGCTATTAGCCCAGTTACAGCACTAAGTCACTCTCCAAATGAATGCAAAAAAATCCCCCTCACTGATAATAATTTTAAATTATTTAGCTATATACTTTCAGGTATCTATCCTTTTGCTTCAGCGCTGCTTTCAGCCTTGAGGGTGACCATATGGATCCCAAAATCCACAGTACCCATCAAGGAATTTGGAGGGAAATCAACTTATTAGCAGCATCCCAAGGGCTTTGCTGGAATGATTATGACATTTATGGTGAGCTTTCATACGCTTCAGTATTGGATCTGCCCAGGGCTACTTTCTTTCTTGTTTTCTTCAAGCAGTTTGCTAAGTTATTATTTTTTCCCCCACTGGATCCCAGCTACAGCTTGATGATCATCACCACTTCACTGTTCCAGATTCACAACAGCATCTCACAACTTCAGCTAACAGAAAAGGGGTTTTTTTCCCACTTGTTCTGTAGAGACCATACAGGTTTTCTAGATCTTGATCCATTTGCTATGGAGATAGCTTGAACAAGGTAGGTAATAAACTTGTGACAGAAAGACAAATGCTGTCACAGCAGAAACAAGTTAAAATGAACTCTAGCCAAGGAGAGTCCCAGCAAGTCCTGAGGCCAGTGCTGATGAGTTAGTACTCAGTATATGACCTCATTTTCCCTGAGCTGCAGCTGCATCCAGCTCCCAAGTTTTGACCAACTTTAATTTAGTTCGATCTCTCCACAACCATTAAAATCAGACAACTGGGCTTTTTTTTACTGTAAGAGCAATGGCAGATGCAGAAACACATAAAAAGTGGTCCAAGGCAGAGGCAACTCAGGAGTGAAATGAAGGGAAAAACACATTCAAGGGATTTTTGACACCTGTAAAGCTTGAGAAAGACTCAAGTGTTTATCCAGTTCAGTCCGCAGGTCAAATGGATACGTATTTTCATATGTCCACATAAAAAATGCGTGCACATATCTGTGAGTTTGATATAAACCTACTGTATGTACTTCTTTGAAGAAAAAAGAGAGTTTATTTTCTGACCTCATCAAGAGAACATTTTCCTATCTGGAATATGTACAAACCACTCTTATTGCCAAAAAGGCTTGATGAATCCGTGTGTTCTCCTGAATATAAACTAGAATCCCAGCCATCATACTTTTATGGATGTGTCTAGAAAGATGAGTTCTATAGCTTAGAGTGTTTGTGTGTAACACAGTATATTTTTACTCTGAGCAATAGTCAATATTTATTCTTCTATATTCTATAGGAAAACAAGAAAATTTCCTCTTCTTGTGATATGCTAATTATGTAGGCTTTAAAAAAATGCTTAAAACACATGCAGTTCTAAAATACCTGATACAAAATTCTTATCAAAAATGTGTATAGGTTTATATCTACATAGGGAATACTCCATCAGATAATATTGGTGAGATTGTGTAAGAAAGCAATTTATGAGCAGAAATAATTACATTCTGTAATTGTTTAGTATTTGCTGGCAGATTATTAAGCAAAGAATTATCTTACCAAAAGATGTTGCCTAATATATATATATGCACACATATGTGAAGACTGCTTATATTTATTTGTTCATGGAGAGGTTCCAAATGCTGGAGCTCTTTAATAAAGCAGGGACAAACTGTCAGTGGAAGCTTTTAACTAGCAGGGAAAGTAGCAGTTTAACAAGCATTCCAAAACCTGTAGAGCTCCATGTTCTTAAATGTAATTTATGTACACGTTTAAGTATATACCTTATTACATACTCTTTGAGTGCTTAACTGCTTAAAACACTTTAAACAGGCTGTAGCAGCATTTTGCCAAACATTTTAGCTGCAAGTAGTGTTATGTATTTGGACTTTATTTGATTAAATGAACTAAACAACATTAGAAAAGCAGAATTTGAAATCAGGCTGGCTTGTTTTCCCAAACTGGTGCTGATGAGTGCCAGCATGGTAGTGTTCATTTGTCTATCCCTAATCACAGCAGAAAGAGATACACTTTTAGGAGCTGCTTTTAAAATGTCACTAACAAAAGAATCATCAGGGCCTCTTATCTTGTATAGCAATGCTTTTCTTGAAAAGGAAACTCAGGGTATATCCTCTTTAAAAAAGGATGAGTAGGTTTTCCCTGTTCCCTGGACTGGAAATGCAGAGTACATTGACTAACAATGAAGTATGGGCACAACCCCTGGAGTGCCACTGTCTCACAGCTGGCTTGGAGGGTTGGTGGAGTCATGGAGATTTATCTGCATGCCTGTACAACACATGGTACCACTGTACATCAATACACTAAAGTGTTTCCACTAATTTTTTTTAGGACACATTTTCCTGTGGAAAAGCATTGTCTTTCTTTGCCTCCTAGAATGCTCATTGATTGGGAAGTATATCAGCACACGGTCAAGATGGACAAACGAGTCTTCTGTCATGAATGCTGGGTGAGATAGTTAAAAATCATCCATCTGGACATGAATAAGTAAACAAAACACCGTAAGTTTAAGGATATAGAGTCTAAGGATCTAGAGTTCAGCGACAGATTTCTTATATTAAAATCTACCACGCTCTGCCACAAAATCTGTTTATCTTACTCCTGCAAATCGAATTTGACTGATCATTTACCTGTTTCTTACACCCATTAATTTTTTTAAATGTCTGCACTGTGTAGTTAAAATTACTTAAAAAGGAACTCTATATTACCTGTTAATTATTCACTAAGAGATGAAAACATTTACTGCAATATTAAGAAGAATATTAGCCAGAGTTAACATATGGAACTAAAATTCTTGGATCAAGATCTCCCAGAAGTGCCATGTGGTTTTAAATTTTTTTCCACACCTGATTCTGGAACCGTCTGCCCAGGGAGGTGGTGGAGTCACCATCACTGGATGTGTTTAAAGAAAGACTGGATGTGACACTTGGTGCCATGAACATGGGTTGGACTCAATGACCTTAAAGGTCTCTTCCAACCTAGAAATTCTGTGATTCTGTGATTCAATAACACAAGTGAAAGGCATCCTCTATTAACTAGCTAATAATTTTATCCATTATTATCCAGCAACCATAATTTCATCCCTTAAAGGGGAAAATTGATATGCAGACAGGAGTATGGGTGGGGAACCAACCCCAAAATAATGAAAATAGAACAACTCAGACTACATGAGCATAAATCTTTAATTCAAACTTAGTTTCCTAGCATGGACTTTCCTATGGCAGTTTCTGCAAAGCCAAAGGAAGATTCCCTGCTAGAGCCTCTGTAAGCCACAAAAGACAGCATCCCTCCTCTGGGTCTCATTGAACCTTGGCTCTATCAAGCTGATGTGTGCATCATAACTAATCATTGCTCCAGTAGAAATTAAAGAGCGACAGAGTTGAGCAACAGCAAACCAAAACTGGATGAAATTCAGATCAGAAACCATAGTTACCCAAGTTTATGTTTCTTTAGAAAACTCATCTGAGTAGTCCCAGCTGAAAGTCAGAGAAAGGCTGAAGGCTTCATTTCAGAGACAGCAACCTGTGTGCATGGATCCTTACAGTGATAATGAGAAAAGGTGACAACAAGGCCATGTGATACCTGTGAAAAATGCAAAATGGCACTCAAAGAACAATAGAAACCTAAACCAGGATGAGGGCAAGGGCTGATGTTAACGACATAGCTCTGAGACTGAAAATGGAAGAGCACTAAATAGAAATTGGAAACATTTCTGGTTTTCTGTAAAGGGTTTCAAATTCCTAATGTGAACATCAGCTTAAGGCAGCACTGTGTCCAAAAGCAGAACAAATGAAGATGCAAACCCCCCAAACATCAAGCTGGTTTTGAAGTAATTTCACTTCTCCACAGTTTTCTTCAAAAATCCATACATTCATACAGATTTACTGCTGTGTTTTCCATACCTCAGGGGAAAAAACACATTACTCTGGATCCCTTAAAAAGGCATCTTTGTATTTACATGTTGGTTTTAATGAAATAAATTTCTTTTCCTTCACTGTTCACAAACCCAGTGGGAACCAGAGTCACAAAATCTCCTTTTGTCACTGAAAAGATGCCTTGGGGTATATCGGCTCTACTGCCACAGCCTCTGGGATAGGTTTGAGACCCCAAACCCAGGGCCATATTCTTGTGCCTTTGCATTCAGGACATCAGGAGTAGGTGTTTCACAGGCAGTTGATTTAGTTCTGAAGAGAGGTGCGGGACATCTTCTTGCTTTAAAGGCTTAGGATCCCACCAGAGTGTCACTACCTGTAAATCCTCTGTGATTTGAGTACTGAGTATTTTTCCTCCATTGTGGATGTTTTACTGACAAGCTTTTCTTCAAAACCTTAGGGAGGTACACCTCAATTACTATTTGGAATGTAGTTGCTAAGGTAGCATGGTTTAAGACATAACTATAATGTTCTCAGTGTCTGAAAAATAACACATCTCTCTAAAAAAATTAACCTGAGTTGAACCAAGCATGTTAAAAATAGGGGTTTTTTTCTCCCAAATACAGTGATTTATTCCTTCCCCAGGATAGTTTTGTTAACTAAATGCAAGTATATTGCCCAAACAACCAGGCTGCATTGCTTTCTTGTTGAAATTTTTGTTATTTTTTATTAAATATTAAAAATATTGCCTCTTGTATTATTTGTTCAGGTATTTGTTCCTTCTGCAAAACCCCTGATATTTGTTAGTATTTTACTACTGATAAAAAAAAAAGATATAATAGTATAACAATTTCATGATAGAATGCTGTTTACACATAATAAACTGCATTTCATAGCTTAGCAGAACTGGCAGGGTGAACATTGTCAATCCATCCCAGTTAACTCAACATAATATGAAATTCCATTAGGGAAAGATGCAGCCTAAAGAGAGGACACTCTAAATCATACTCAGGGTCTCCAAGACAAGACTCATTTATTACATTCTGGCTTAGCAAAAGCTCTTTTAACACCCATGAAAAGGCTAGAGTTTTTTGTGGGATTTTGTGGAGTCAAAGGAAGAGATTTAAAGTTTTAGAGATAGGAGACAAAAGTTGGTAGGTTTTGTAAAGAGCTTTCTGAGAGGAAGTTTGCCACTGTAACTGGATTTTTTTTATTTGAAGCTTCTAGGGGAGAAAGTGCTTATCTTGAGGGGTTCATGTACACACTCCTAGAAATCTTTCATTCCTTCCTAGTGCTATAGATTTGTAGAAATAAGTTAACTTTCCCTATTCTATTTGCACTGCAACTTGGACTGGCTTAATAAAAAAAAATCCCTCCTGCTGGGTTTAAACACTTGAAAAACTTTATTTCCTCAAACAAGCACCACCCGATAATTCCTTAGAAAATTTTATAAATGTAGACTTACAAACTACACTGAGGAACAGAAGCTCTATAGAATCCCTAATCCTCCATTTCTAAAAATTTAAGTGATCTTCTGTTCATTCACACTCCAGTGAAATAAAGGTAACACAAATTACCTCATGAGATAAACCTTCAGCAATATTTGATTATGTATGACACATAGTGACTTAAAGGAGCCATCTGTACAGAAAAGTAACTGTCAGTGACTTATAATAAGAATTTTCTGATGTTGGTGAAGGTGTTTTAGAGGATTTTATAATACAGGCATTCATTTTGACAGAGTTAAATTTAGGAGTTTCATATGCTTTGACAAACACTGAAACGCAAGTATCTGTGTGTTGGGTATCAATTTATGACCAGATATAAGTTATTTTCCACTTCTGAGGTGAAATCTTGATCTTCTCTCTGTGCCATTGTAACAGACATTGCAGGTGACTGTGCAAGTGGTGCAGTCTCTGTTTAAGGTGAGCAACAGTGCTAACTCCCTTCCCTCTCTCTGGTTTGAAGATACAGACTCTTCCAAAATAAAGTAACTTGATTTGCTTTTGGAAAGGCTCTTACTGAACCATGTAGCTCTGGTAGTACAGTGTACACAGGTTTTGGCTTAAGCAGCCAGTTCAATTCAGCATGCAGTTCTTGGTCTGGCTCATTGATCTGATTAACTCTTGATCAGCTCACTATGAGAACCTTTCTGCAGTCTACAAACCTAAGCAAACTCTTTACTTTGCAACAGCCACAAAGTAAATTTATTTCAAAAAATGTACTTCCTTCTCCAGACACGCTGGCTATTCACCTGTAACTTATAAAGAATCAATAAAAGCCATGCCTTGGACATAGTCCTAGGACTTCTGTTAACATGGAATTTTCTGCTCTCATGAAAGTGCAACATCCAGCTCTTGGGTCCCCCAGCCCAGGACAGACATGGACTTGCTAAAGAAAGGCCAGAGGAGGCCCACAAGAATGCTCAGAGGGCTGCAGCACCTCTCCTGTGAAGACAGGCTGAGACATTGGGGCTGTTCAGCCTGGGGAATAATTAAGTTTCAAGGAGACCATTTAACAGCCTTTCAATATGTTAGAGACTTCTTAACAAAGTCTGTAGTTGCAGGACAAGGAGCAACTGTTTTAAACTGAAAGAGGGTAGGTTTAGACTGACTATAAGGAACATAGTTTTTATTATGGGCATGGTGGGATACAGATACAACAGGTTGCCCAGAGAAGCTGTGGATGCCCTATAATTATTAGTGTTCAAGGACAGCTGAATGGGGTTTTGAGCAACCTGACGTGGGAAAATATATCCCTGCCCATGGCAGAGGGTGGGTATAGACAATCTTTAAGATTTCCTTCACACCCTGGCCCCTCTGAAAAAAACTCTGTGGTTCTATGATACGTCTATACTCTAAAAGCTGTTATATGAGAAGTGCAGTGGCAATGTCTTTCCAAAAGGCAGTAAAACCAGATTCTTTTTTTCCCTTTTACCTGTTGGCTGTATGCTCTGTTAGCTTATCTTACAGATACTTATGGATTCCTAAAAACCTTATTAGTGCAATTAATGAGACTGAGACACAGGATAACCCCCTTATTGTTCTGATTGTTGTGGGGGTTTATTTGCAACTATTGAAAAATATTTCTTATTTTTCACTGTTTATATATAAACCAAATCTTGACTTGCATTCAATAACTTGTTGTACAGTTTCCTGTCCAAAAGATACTTATTAATGTTGATCTTTCATCAGTTGCTGGACCTGAGCACCAAGCCTGTAAACAGAAGCAAAGTTCTGCTAATCTGGACAGCTTTTAACCTGGATATATATTTCATCACCTTCTGGTCATTAAATTATCTTTCAGGAAAAAGATGCTTTTTTGCTAGTAAGGGACAAGGCTTCAATTAAATCATTAAGATAGTTACTCTGCACTTTCCTTGTGCTGGAAAGGATTTTAACAAATTAACTCAGGCTACTTAGTGACAATTACACTTTTCCTTCCCAGCCTTCCTATTGCTTCTTTTCTTTCACAACCTGTTTTAATAATTTTTCATATGTAGTTTCTCTTGCTTCTTCAAAGCCAGCACCATTTTGATTACTGAAACAGGCCATTTTCTCCTTATGGCTCTCTGACATATCAGAGCTGAATTCCCACATTCCCACCATTAGTTGTTTTCCTCTTTGGAAAGCAATAGCACTTCAAAAAATTGAACTGCACATTTAACATTATCAGGTAAGCATAAACAAAATAAATTAAGGCAAATTACAAACAACAGATACCTTTCAAGCTTGCTTTTTTACCACTGCTGCAAAGCAACATACAGAACCCCATTCAGCCTGGCCTTGAACACTTCCAAGGGTGGAAATGAAGTGTTCTATCTCACCCTGACTAATCTTTTTTTTCTTCATACCATTTAAAAGCCATACCCAGGAAATCTCTCCCTTTCATCTTCAGGAGTATCTACACGCAACACACAAAAATAAATTATGAAAAAACTAAAAAAACCCAACAAAACAACACCAAGAAAGAAAGGTAGACCATCCCTATAGATAAAAACCAGCCAGAGTGTCACCCTGAATTTTCAAGCCTTCTGATAAGTTGTAACTTGGAGTCAGTTTTCCCATGGGTTCTTCATGTAAACAACAATGTTGTTTCCTAAATATCTCAAATGTTTACATTCTTTCTAGTGGGACGGACTTCCTTGACAAGCGTATGTAGTAGCCAATGTGTGTGTAGAAATGTTCTTTCTCTCAACCTACCAGAAACTTTCCAGTACCTTGTATAAATACCTGAAGCAGAAAATAAACTTTCTCTTTCTTTCCTCACTTTCCTCCTTGTCAGCATGTCATTGATCCTTTTGGTATCAGTGCGACACCAGAGTTTGAAAGCCTAGCACAAGGATACATAAGGAAATTGTGGAAGATGCAGCTTAAGGTGAATCCTCACACTGTTAAGCAATCCTTTGATTCCCCAAACTAACCTCAGTTACTGGATGATATTGAACTGTCAGTAAGTGACAAGTTTTTTCTTTTAAACTGCAAATTTCCTCTCTGCTTAGATGTTAGAAGAAATAATAATGGCATTTTTAAAATCATCCCAATTTTAAGGAGAAATTTACAATATCATCTTGTAGTACCTGGTAAATGGAAGGTCCATCAAGCCACTATTTTTGAGATAACTAAAATGACACAATATAGTGCAGTTGTTGACAAAATACCAGCACAAAGTAGGGCATTTTAAGGGGAAAAGAAGGAAATGAAACTATCA
This sequence comes from Alaudala cheleensis, assembly GCA_013398995.1. Lineage (NCBI taxonomy): Eukaryota > Metazoa > Chordata > Aves > Passeriformes > Alaudidae > Alaudala > Alaudala cheleensis. The sequence goes on from VWYE01007648.1 coordinate 114,768, forward strand.
TATTTGAAAAGAAACCTTAAGCTAAATGTGACTGTTCTATTCTTGTTATTGGTGTATTTAATTAAAGAGTGCCCTGGGAAGAAGAACAGCAGGTTATACAGACTATGTAGAGACATTCTCAGGGAAAAGGATGAAGAAGACATTATCTTGAAATACCATCAGTCAAAAAAAATTGTTTACCTCAAGGATAAATGAAAATGTTAAAAACTCCAATCCTTCTTGAGCAATGGTGTTAAATATGTACATTTCCTGTTTTTAGCTGTATTTGCTGAGTCAAAAAGGGATAGCAAACACTTATATTTAAAGTCAAATGTCCTGTGTAACATAAAATGTTACTGTATTCCCATCTGTGCCCCAAATTATTACTGTCTCTCTAAGACCCAGCAGCTGGAAATGGAATGGGGGGAGTGGGCGTGGGGCTGGTCGATTTAGAAGTTGGGGTCTTTCCCTTTCAATCTGTTCTCTCAGGGAAAGCTGAGGCAGCACAAGGCAGAAGCTCCCTTTTGTTTTCTTTTGTTTTTTCTCCTGGGGTGTCACTTCAGGCAGGTCTCCAGAAGCTGCATTTCCCAATCTTAAAACTGCTTCAAAGCAAATTCTGCAAATACCTGTCTACATGGAACAGCACCACTCCACAGGGTTGCCTGTAACAAAGAACAAGAATTTTAAAATTCTTAGATTAGGAGAAATGGCTGTATTTGACAGCAGCTTAATCTCTAACTATGGGAGTCTTAAAATTATTTATTTTTAGAAAGAATCTTCATAATGTTCAAGACAGGGAGGGCTATGTTGTACTGCTCAGAGAGGAACAGATCCACAGTTCCCCTGGGAAACCTGGGAACGGCACAGCTCCTCTCCAGGCATCCAAATAGGTGCCAGAAGTAAGCAAATGATGCATCCAATTGCTGCCCAGCATGCCTGGCATTCGCTATCATGGCTCATGGAGCTCATCTCTCTAATGTCCTTGGAGCAATATGCTAGCACAAGGGAGGGATGAGAGCAGTATCTGTACCTTCCATTGCAACTTTCTTCTCTCATGCAAGAAAGAATGACTATCCCTGTCCTTCCAGACCTTTATACCATGGAAAGACTGTGCTTCAGCTTGAATCCATTGCTCACCATAAGGTCAGCTGCTGCTGGTCTCTGGGACTCAGCAACAATCAGCAAACCTCGACTTTGCAATGACTTCTGCTTTAGCGTTGCAGTCAAGCCCATAGTATGTGCTCAATAAGCTGAACGTTCCCTTCTGTTTTCACTAGGCATGTCCTTAATTTTGCTGTTTGTGGAGAAAACACTTATAACACAGAAAGTCTTTTAGAGATTCTCACCTCTATAAACATCTGCCCAAGAACAACAGGATGTGGGGTGAGACACACTTCAGCTTCTCAACAGGAGAACTCCTGTAAGGAGATTCCCTGCCTCATAGGAAAGAAAATAAACCTTAAAGGAACTTCTGGTGTTAAACCACCAGGAGCTCATTGCAATTAAGAAGCTGAACCCTGGAGATAATAAAAACAGTTTGAAACCCTTTTGCAGATCACCATCAAAGGGGAAAAATACAGAATGAGTCATGAAGGCAGCCCTTGACTATTTTTTTGGACACTGATAGAAGAAGTAGGCTATGAGGACTGCAGGTCCATAAAAAAATTCAAAATAATTCATTTTTGTAAACAAAATATTTCATATCTGCTTCAGTTTTTACATTTACAAGCAATGGAATTGTATATAATTTTCAAAAGTTTCATAAAGGTATTTTGTTTTGTTTTTAATTGGAAATTCTAGCAGTCTTTCTGAAAAGTCAAAGTGGAGCAGAATAATTTTTTTAATGAAGTTTCTCTTCAGATTGCTGCATTTCCCCAGAAGATTTCCCTTTAAATGAAGCAGCATTTTCTAACTGAGAAAATTCGGAAAGATTCTATCCAGCTCTACTCAAAACAAGAAAATCTTTTAACTCTTTAACAGGGGCTGCCATCAAATCAAATCAAGGCAGTGCACTCCATCAAACAGCCAGCAGTGCTGCAGCTGAGCCTTTCCACTGCCTGTCTTACACTCTTCTGCCACTTCAGTGGCCTCTCCCTTTGCTGCCCAAAAATAAGGTACTGGAAGAGTCTTAAGGTAAGCACACCAACTTGAGGCAGTTAGATGAGGGCTTGGCAGGGAGAAGAATCTCTGTGCTTGTGAAGATCCAACAGCACTGAAAAGCTCTCCCTGGAATAGGACTTGTCCTGGTGAGATGTTGGCTGTCCTAACAACTGAGCTGCCAAGTGTGGAGGAACTTTCCACATGGACCACTATTAAAAAGCAAACATAAATCAGAAACAACTGTAAACTTTTGGAATATCTGGGAAAATTGCCTGAAAAAAAGTCTCAGAAGGACTACAGAAAGACCCAGAACAGATACCAAATGGCAGGCTACTATGTCCCAGATAACAATAGAACTCTGCAGGTTCTACATCTATTCAGTTTCAAAGTCATTAAATCTTAGGATTACATTTACATCTGTTATAAAAGAACATAAATGCATTGATTCAGCCTGATGCTGGCTTTTAATCTCTGCTTTTCCAAGAATGTGACAGCCACACAATTCCATGGAAAGGAGCTGAGCACTGGCAAACTCAGGCTGAGTGAAATCTAGAAACCAAAGTCTATTTTATATCCAAGTACATTAAAACTGAAAAGGAGCCTGTGCTAACCCCATTTTACAACATTAATATCCCCTTGTAATTAAGACTAATAATATAACAAGTCAGTGCAGTCTCAATGTCTTTGTGTGATTTATTTGTTGACTCACTGCTTTTCATGTTTCTCACAGACTCAAATACTTTAGTCCCTCTAACTCAAAGTCTTAGGGTAGGGAAGCTTTCTAATATAATCATTCAGGAAGTAAAGGGAAATTTCACATGATCTTTTTCACCTACTTCTCTCCTTTGCTTTATAATAAAATCTGACAAATTTATCCTTTACCTGGGGAAGCAGGAAAGAGCTAACCACTCCCTCCCTCCCAAAGCCTAACACCTACCTGTGCCCTGAGATTAGAAACCTTCAGCAGAATCTGAGTCCCAGTTCACTGATGGATCTCTGCCTGCCCAATTAAACTGTGGGCAGCAAACTCTAGGCTGTAACTCTGCTCCTCACAGAGCAGCATTCATCATTTTGCCTTGCAGCTCGTGCTATCAGAACAAGCTTTTGTCATATGGTACATGCCAGTTTTTGTTTTGATAGTTGACTTCTAATTGAACCATAATGCCATTGTGGACAGAGTTTGGGAGGACTGAAATTATAAATCATAAATCCATAACTATAGCCCTTATGCTCTTAGAAGTGTCTGAATGTTAAAGGAGCCTGATGCTATTTGGTTTTCCAATAAAAATGAGCTGCCATAAAATGTCATGGCATGAATACACAATAACTGTATATGTAGATTTATAAAAGTAAAATAAATGTAACAGGTGGTGAAATAAGCCTCCTGATGGACAAGTTATGATGAACTGTATTGGAGCACTCATAACTTCTTTAAAGTGTTTGAGTTTATATCCTTGAAGATCTCATGAATTTAGAAATGTTTCAATGATTTCAAACAACTGACTATAATGACAGGCAATTTCCTGTTAGTGAAAGCTTTTTGTGGCTGCTGCAACTAGTAAGTGAGGCAAAGGAGCAATGGCAAAAAAAGCCATACCAACCATTAGAATCTTACATCTAACAATACAAAAAATTGCCTTGCCCACATATAACAGTGAAGCAGTATACTATTACACCCAAGGCCCCATCCTACCACAAGCATAGGCATACCAGGGCAAAATCCCTGAAAATTGATGAGGAAGAGGAGAAAACTTCCTCCCCTCTATTGCACAAAAGATCCCCATTTTTTTTCTTAATTTATCTGTTTTCACTGTTAATATGCTATTTTGCATATGCCCATATTATTTTTTTTTCTAATTAGAAACATGTATATTAATTGTGAGAGAGCAGGCACTTCCTAATTTTTTGCATGTTCATTCAGTTTTATGGCATCTTTCACTTGAATAATTTTTATAGGTATTGCACAGTTACTATAGTTTTAAAGAAGCACTTAATGCGTGCATCATGAAGCCACAGTACCCTTCTGCATCTTAGGTCAGATCTCTCCAGCCTATCCCTCTCCATACTGCAAACCTGTTTTTTTAATACAGACGGAAGTGAAACTCCAGTTTTTCCAGCTAAACGTCATGGAAATAATTTGTAATCAGCAACCATTGTAGAAAACCTTAGGTTCATTATGCTACTTTTAAAATTAATTGAATGATGCATAAAAGTAGCAAGGCTTTAGTTTTAAAGGTAATTTCTACTTCAAATAATTTCAGTGAAAAATTGGTTAAAAATCTGAAATTAGCATCAACCAGAGTAGCTGTCACCTAAGTACTCCTATTTTGTGTGGCTTCTTATTTAAAGAAAGCAGCATCTAAAAATTACTGTGTATTTCAGTTTTGCAGGTTTCAGGTCACCAAGTCATCCTGCACACAGCTTATTCTGCAATATGATAGCCGATGGGGTTCTGCTGAGGTTTTAATCTTCCTGAAACCACAGTTTTGAAATTAGAGATATTTATCACTCCATTTAACCAGCTATAAAGATATGAAAAGCTGTTTAGTCAGTGTTTCCAGAATTCAATCACAAGATCACGACATGTTCATTCCAAGCATTAACAGACAGCTCACCGGCTCTGTCATCTAAAACAGCCCAGCGCGATTGACAGAATGACAAATCTTTTCCTGAGGAGTTTGAGTCACATCAAATTAGTCACACAGTGATGTTAGTAACATATAACCTGCAAAGATGTAATGTCTTTCTGATTTTATACTTCCCATGCTGTTATTCAGTCACTGCCGCGCAGATGCAGATAGAACGTCTTTTTGATTTTAAACCACTCCTGTTATCACTCGTGTAAGGTTTGATAATTTGTTTTAGGCTAGGGCAAAGAATTGACATGGCATCTGAAGTTGAAGAGATTAAAATGTACCCAGCAAAAAACTAATTCGCTCAAATATTGAGCTATTTATTATACACCAACTTTATGACACGCAGAGTTCTTCTCTGCTACAATCTACATGATCAGACCTCAAAGGCAGGATTCTTCAATATATATTCCAGATAGACTGTTATAACCAGATTATATGAGAGTCTTATTCAAACCTGGCCTTGCAGAGCTCTTTGGAGCCCTCTGTTGAACTGATGATTTGACTTGCAGTTCTGGTGGCTTTGTTCCCAAACAAATTCATGATAAAAAAAAAAATAGGATAAAACCCGTACTGTGATCCATCTGCCCCACCAGCCACCCTGAAATACACAGTTAAAGCACAGTGTCAGTCTCAATGGCATTGTAGCTTACTGGGGAATAAGTATTCCTGTCGCTGCTGCATGGCCAGGCTTGGATTTTGACATAAAGATACCCACCTAAGGCCTGAAAACATTTAATTGACTCTTCCAAAATAAAAGGAAGGAAAGAGTCTTCCTGAGGTTTCCCACTCCTCAACATGAATAGCCTCAGTTTCAAGTACACAGGCAGTCACCATTAAACAGAAGAAAATGGTAGAATAGGCTATGACTAAAAACTGCAAATTTAGATTATTGTTTATTGTGATTATGGTATCCAAAAGTACTTAAATATCTTCAGTTAATCCACAGATATGCCATGTCATTCTTGGAGTACTGCTTCCATTATTTCAGAAAACATTTTTACAACACATAACGACAGAAGTTCTCATTTATCCTTTTTGAATACAAGTCTTACCTTTCTACAGTGCTCAGTTTTAAGAATCCCAAGTAGTGCTGTGAAGTGTCATAAGAACAGAGAGCACTTCAGTGATGCCATGCTAGAGGTCTGGAATCTACCCTTCATAAAATTTCCTACACATCAACCTGTGTGACCTCAGCAATTTTGGGGGATCTTTTTAGCAAACTCTAACTGATTTCCTAGAACAATAATAATGATTTTTGCTGGCGTCTTTCTTCCTCAGCAGTTTTTTCCCATACCTCAATCATGCACTCTGAAACATGGCACCAGAAAATGACATTGCCTTCACATTTCAATGACTGAATTTGAGCTCTGGATTCTCGTAGATATTCCCTTCTACTGTGAAGTGCAGCATTCCTTAATATGTCACTGCTCCTACTCTCTGGAGAACCAACACATTACATGGAAAAAGCAAGTTTATCTTGCAGACTTCTCCAGACTCACTTCTACATACCTATCATTTCTCATGGAAATTTAAGGAATTGCACATCTTTGAGATCTCTAATTTGCTGTTGACTTTGGCTGAAGATGACAGAGCAATGAAATAATAGAAAAGAGGTTCTCATTGGTTGGCACACTAACTAAGAGAGAAGCTGCTTTTATTTTTGAAATATGGGTCTAGTATCAAATTCTGTGAATAAGGAATATGAAACTTATTGAAATATTAACAATATTCTCTTACTTCTTTTTAATAGTAATGAAGTTTAAATTTGACCCACACATTTTTGTTCCTCTTGAGGTAAAAGGATCCAGAAGATTTGGTTATTTTTTTTTCTCAGTTGGCCATTGACCTGCACTTACTGCAATGAGGCATTTAAACTTTCCTTTACACCACCTGTTGAGTATTGGATTTTAAAAGAGCTTTACTTACTGCATTGATTTATTTTTCATTGGGGCATTCACAATCTTCCAAGTAGTGTGCTAAATCTTGATGTCTGTTCTTGGACTCTTAATGCCTCTAAGCTCTCAAGACAATCATAGCTGTACTTTGAGGCTTTACCAAATCCCCCCAAGTTTAAAGCAGAATATATTGCTGCCAATTCAAATTATTTATCTTCTATAATTCAAGCTACAAATGGCCACATGTCAGTATAAATTATTACTGTTATTTGTTCACAAAAATGGGTGCCTCCAAAGTTAATTGATATTTGTACACAAATATGATTTCTATTTGTGTGTGGACTTTTTGATAATGCTCTTGATACTCTGCTTTTAAATTATGTATTAACTGTTTAGACAAGAAGTCTCAGTTTTTCTTTATTGCCAGAGAGGCGAGATCAGGGATGAAAAGAATGAATTTGCCAATAACTACTATTTATATTGGCTTAAATGAAAGTGCATTTTATCATTTATGCTTCCATATGACATTGTGTATCTGCATAATTATGTATGATAGCCATAATAAAAAGGACACTCTATCATCTCAAAGAAATGAAGCCAATTGCTGAGACAGCTATAAACAACTTCAGCAGCATTGAAGACAACTTCTATTGCTTTAGTCTTTTATATACATCAATTTAACAGGCAAATTCCCAAATTCAGTTAAAATAAGGCTGAAAAACATGTTAGGGTTTTTAATTCATAATACTTCATTATTAAATATCACTCCAAAATGTTTTTAACTGTCCACGAAACAATAATGTATACTCACAGCAGAAGAGAATGATTGGTTTTCCCCCTTTTTTTTGACACTGCATTATTTATGGAAGCAGCCTAGTCCAAATGTTTTGAACCAGATCCCTTAGTCTTAGTGCAATGTTTAGTTAATCTCACTGTTTTCTCCCCTATGTCACTGAAGATAGCCTGGACTTGCATACCTGACCCAAATAGAGGTCACTGCTTTCCAAATTTCTAATTACTAATTTACAATGCTGGACTCTCTACATAACTAAAAAATGCCTAAGTTGAAAAAACAATTCCTGGGCAACCTTAGCTAGGACCCACTCCCCGTGCTGGATCTACCTTCCTTGGCTGGCACCAAATCCCTTTGCACACATTTACAGCTGGCCTTTCAACGCTGCCTTATCTTCTTATCTTCTCCTGTGCATTGATTCAGATTTTATTCAGCTCTTATGTTTTTAAGTACAGCTGAAAACACAACAGGGCATTTTCAACATGCCACATTAGACACCACATGGTGATAATTATTCTCCTGGAGTAGCAAGTTTTTTACCATTATTGCTGTCCGGTGTCTAAAAGCTTGTCAGTGCCTGCAGGTAGAGACCTGTCTTGTATTTGAGTCACGTTGTTTACACAAGTTATTATTGGTAATTATAAATGTAGTCTTCCCATTTCTTATGTTCATCTTCCCATTCATCTGGCACTCTGACTATGTTAATTGGCTTTGTCAGTCCCTTTGGCTGTGTCTGCCTCTCCTTAAACCCTTGCTGTGACTTTGAATAATTTTTTCTTTTATCTTACTGTCACAAAAATAACAACCCTTTTTAGTGGCAAGGAGGAGAATGAAAATGCACTAAAGAAGAAAATAAGACTAATTTAAGAAATAGTGCTATGCTGATCCTCAAGAGCTGCTTTGTCTCTTATTAACTTAAGAAGAATTAAGACAACAGAGCAAACCACTGTGAGCATAATAATATCAAGGATAATAAAAGGTTTGTAAAATCCCTTGGAAAAAAAATTGTTACCAAGACAAGGCAATATTTTTTTCTGAATTATTGTTTTTTTTTTTCTTTTGCACATTATGGTTGCAAACTGCTTAGAGGGAAACAATCCATATTTTATTTCAAAAACAGAATTTTCAAGCACCTACTCAAGAGAGAGAAGTAACAGAAGGAAAAATCCATGTCAAAAAAAGATCTAGTCAGTATTTGTCAGTGTTTAAATAGTTATTAAAAAAGTAGAGAACATTCCATAGAGAAAAAACCACCAAAACTAAAGTTTTAAAGGAAAAAGAAAATAATAATATGTTCTGAATTTTTAATTTATTACTTTACAATTATTCAGGAAAAGACCCATATTTTTGCAATTTTGTTAATGTGTAGCTTTAATTTCTGCAATGGATCGTGCAACACAAAGAACAAGAACATTTTTAAGTAACAATGAAATTCTGTGTGTATTGTATGTCATGCCACAAGACAGAAATATGACATGGTATACTACATTAACTTGCCAAGATACCATAACTATTACTGTGTGTTTTCAAATTCTGATTTAAAAACCATGTAGAGTTAACAACCCAAATTTTAACCGGATAAAAAATTGCTTTTATATCAGTGATATCTCTGGGGATAGGCTTATAATTGAAATGCTTGGGTTTTGAACAGTTTGACATTATTACTCAATGAAATGAGCATGAGAAATTGTTCATCAAAAGCAGGGAGAAAAGAAAAAAGGGATTAGCATTTTAAACCTGTCCCATGAGCTTGACTTAGAATGAAGGTAATTTCATAGCCAGCCAGAATTTAACTCCTTGTAGTTTCCGAATGGCAGCTCACATACTGCTCACAAAAGAATATTATTTTTATATTATATTGTAATTAAGTGTATTAATATTATTAGTATTAAATATTATTTATTCTCTGATTACCTTAATTTTAATGGAAAGGCTGCTACTCTGATAAAGCTAAAAATTTTTCTTCTGATATTTTATTTATGCAAGAAGGTGTTTCTGACTAAGGTTTTACAATGACATTGCCATGCTAGTACAGTTTCTTCTGCTCTTGCTCTCCTTCCAGATTCTTTTCTCCAGTCCTAGCTTTCTTCTTTATCTTTATTTCCTTTCTTAATGCCTGATTTTCTTTCCCTTATCTCTTCTCCATATTTTCATAATTACAAGTAAATTCCTATAAAACTTAAAAAGCTTTCAGATAGATCATTACTAATATAATTATAGTATGGAGAGCATAGTGATGTTTGAATGTAAATTAGAGTGAGTTTTTGCAGTTCATTAGAAAGACTTGGGGATTAAATTTAGTTTAATCAAAGCTTGAGTGCTCCCAATATACGCAGCTCATACCCAGGGAAAAAAAAAAAGCCTTAATACAGACTCAGTGATTAAATTTGGATGTCACGCTTTGCATCCATTTACAGGAGTCCATCCAGGATGCAACGCAGATCCTGACACCTAACAGCCTAATGGAGCTGAAGTGAAAATAATTGCATGCAATTCAGTAGTTTCCAAATTAATATATATTACCCCATTTTTCCTCCTCCTTTCTGCAATTGTTTTTCCCACAGACAAGCAGGTACTGGGGCAGACACTTGTCCTCCATCCTGCTGATGGTTTGCCAGGCTCCTGCCTGATGGCACCAAAGAAAAAGGAAAATGCTGCAGCATTTTCCACTTTATCTGACCTAAAGTCTCTTTGGATGCATTTGGCACTTCAGCTGGCAGGAGAAAGGGAGCATCCCACCATGGATTCCCTGCTAGAACTGTCACACATTCCAGGCTTTAACGCACCCTGGGAAGGCACATTCTCGGAAGGAGAGCCCCTGGAGATCCAGCTTGCTGCTCCCTATAAACTGTGAGCACTCCATGTAGAAAACACATCACACATCCCTCACCTGCTTATTGGAAAAGCATATATATATATATATATATATATACTCAAGATAATAAATTGAAATAGAGTTCAATTCCTCTCAGAAAACACCTCTGTGGAAATTCCCTACAATCTCCCCCTGGCTGCAAGTTTCCCACCTAGATTTGGTTTGCAATATCTAAAAATGTTCGAGGTATTAATCCAACTGATAAGACTTTTGTTAAAAGTTAATGCAATTGCCATGCTATGTTAAACTTACTTGCTCAATAGATTTCACACAGTACTTTTCTCAGATTATCTTCAGATGCTGGAGAAAAGAGACAAGTAGAGCCAGAGAAGAGGCTGCAGAACATGCAGCAGCTCAGCATGCAGCAGCTTTCTGGCACACATCCACTGGCTACTTTGGAATGGGGATTGGGGAAATGGGTTGCTGCTGCTGTGATCTCCTTAAGGAGATTACTATAGACAATTTATGAAGCAGGGCATGTATGTGAATGCACAGACCAGCTTTATGAAAATATAACAAAGAATTCACAGTTTAGTGTGAAAAGGCAGAATCTGCAGGGGAGACGCTTGATGTTAAAAAAGGCATTAGGTCCTGGAAGAGCAAGGAGGATTCTGCCCCAAATTTTGTGAGCCACAAATGGCCTGTGGCTGATTCTTCCTATGACTTCCTGGGCTGTCAGGTGAATTACCCTGGCTTTAATCAGTTTATCATCTGCACAAAGTGGGCTGGGTTTTTCACTGCTTGGAAAGGTCTGGCATGGCTTTGTGCTAAGTTCTTGCTGTCTTAAAGACAGGATTTGATAATGGAAAATTTGACACACACATTCATTATAGGGGAGCAAGTACTCCTCACTTGGAGTAATGTAAATGCGGCCTAATAGTCGCTTCTTCATCTCATTGTTAAAGAGTCATGACATGAGGGCAGATGTGAATAATGATTTAAGCAGTGTGTCTTAAGTGTGTCTTAAATGTGTCTTAAGCAGAAAGATCTGAAATCAGGTTTTTGAAATGTTCCTCATTTTCTTCTCTCGTGGGACTTTACATTGACGTTTTGCAAAATGAATCAAGGAGAAAAAAGGGTAAGTGTGAATGCAGGAAAAAAAAACAAACCAGCAAAGAACATGCTGAAAGTACTGGATGGGGCACAGCTTAATTGAATTGTGATTTGTTGGTCCTGTAAGCACTCTCCAGGAAGGAATGTCATGTTAATCAAAAGCTGCCGAACTCCACCTTCTTTTCAGCAAGCAAACTTTAAATGAGATGGTTCAGGATTTTGATTTCTGAGGGGTATTGGATCACATTCACCCACAGGGCATTTAAATACAAAATCCTATTTATATGCAAATTCTTTAGTATTCATGTAAAGTGGATTTTTTATAAACTGACCATTCTATTCTAGTTTTCATGTTGCTAAAACATCTTCCATAATGGCAAAATGAAGGAACAAATATAACCAGCAAGGGTTGGTTAGGTAGATCCCGGACTTTCTTGCAGCATTCTTGTGAGTTGTTGAAATGGCAAACTGTAAAGTTTAAAAATTGTCTTTTATAGAAGGACCCAGGAAGAGAAAGTCCTCATAAAAGGCTCTTTTGATTACTAGATTACTCTGGCCTTAATTAGAGAGATAACTTATGCTGGAGAAAGTTCAGAATATGTTACTCAAAAGCCAAAGGAAATGAGAACATGTTTTTGCTACAGAATCAAACCTGTTCTTCCCCCCACCCCCCACGCACCCCC
>VWYE01007648.1:126825-144108 GCA_013398995.1 Alaudala cheleensis
CCCCCCCTCCAGAAAACTCAGGTCAAACACTGTCAGAAACCGGAAAACACTGATGTCTCAAGACATTTTGGGATGCCTGAAATGCCTGCGTGTGTCTGTGGTGGGAGGGGTAGGTCAAGCCCTGTCCAGGAGAGGTGGTGAAATGCCTCACCCCTGCCCAGAACCTAGTAGAGCTCTCCAGTTGGTAGCTGTGTATGTGTTTTTCTACATCTTTCCTGTCTTTCTCTCTTCTTCTCCTAATTCTCATTTCATGGAGTGTTTTGGGTNAAAGCCAAAGGAAATGAGAACATGTTTTTGCTACAGAATCAAACCTGTTCTTCCCCCCACCCCCCACGCACCCCNCTTAACATCTCATGGGATTAAAGGTTTCTAGTTATATGGGCTGAGCTGTATGTTAATGCAGTAAGTGTTTTATATTGAATTTGATGTTGTATTTAAAACTTTGCCAAATTTCCTTCATTTTCTTTATTTTGCCAGTCAACTTTTGTGTAATTTTGACATTTTGAGAGGATCTGGTTGGTTTTTCTCCTGTGTTGGAGAGTAAAGGCACCTCAATTTGCTCCCTCATACTTGAATGTTCCGGGGTGTTAAAAATACTTAATGTCCAAATTTTATGTTGTCCAGCTTTTCAACACAATATCCTTTAGACATTTGTAGAAGAAAATGCTTATCAGTGCACCTCTGGCTGCAATGAGGAAACATTTGCTGTGATAAGTGGTTCCTTTTGATAGCAGTTTCAATGCAAACAGTTTCATGTGAACTGGGATGGGGTACATTAGTTTCAGTCACCCACTGTGAAATTCATTAGAAAAAACAAATACATGTTTGTGCTGTCTCTCACGGTTTTCCTGGCAGAATTTGAACACCAGCACAGAATGCCACCATCCTCAGTTATTAACATTCCTCACCTCCAGAAATGAATGCTAGCACCTCAAGTCTCCTTGCAGCCATCCAGTTTTAAACACTAATACACTGAATAGCTGGAATCCACCCCTAACCTCCTCTTTACATTTAAGAACACACTAACTCTACTGAAAGACAAACTATACCTTTTTTGTTTTTAACATCCCTCGAGTTTTGGAGACAGCAGAACATATATCCCAGTTCTGCCTGCTGGAGCTTTGCATTAATCTAACTGGCCAGGAGGATGAAACTGGTATAATGTGATTAGCAAAATGATGCCGAGAGGTGATTCAGGGAGAGAGTTTAGTGGCCACACGTCTCATGCTCAGCCCTAGAATGTTGCAGACATGGTAGTGGATTGCTTTGAAAATGATTGCAATATTTGTTTATTTAAGCAAGTTAGCTGTAATTGGGCAGTTCCCTCTTTTCCTGGTGTCACAGTGTGCTTCTAACAGTGATCCAGGGACCCCAAACAGTGGAGCCGCTACACTTCCCCAGGGTTCCTTGAGTGTTCTGGGCACTCGCCTGATGATCGAGGTCAGAGAGAACAAGATGGGCTCTGCTTGCCACTCTGATTTTATCAACAAAAAGCGAACTTAACTTCAAAGAAGGGCAGAGGCAGAGATGTTGAAAATAAGCTTAGAGTGACTTATAAGCAGGGGAGGGTACAAAACTGTAGCAAATCGAGGAAGGACAGGGGAGGAGCACAAGGTGGATTAACAATGCTTCAACCAATGAGGGGAACACAGAGGTGGGGAATAATTTATACTGACTTATGAGGCATTAAGGTTAGGAAGAGTGACGTGGAACAATCTGGAATAAAAGGTGGACCTGAGGAGAGAGTGACAACTTTACAAGGGCTAAACCAACTATACAGGGAAAGAGACGGGGGGGATACAGAATGAACCATTTTGAGGGACTACAAAACCATACGTTAGAAAAGCACACCACCACACCTGGAAACAAGTTAGTGTTCCTTTACATCTTTTATCCCACCAAGGCTGAAATCACTTTTAAGCATTAATGAAGAATTGCAGATTGTGGTGGATTTGGAACAATACACAGAAGCGGCCATTTCATATACCATCTGTCTTGTAAGCACACATTATTACAGAAAATTACATTATTTATCTGAGTACTAGTAGCCTTTCTGGTAATAACACTGCATGGAAAATCAGGTACTTAATTCAAGTACATTTGTGTCACAAATACTCATTTTTTTCTACTAGATTTACCCAATTTTAAGAGGTTAGCGAGAAAAGACAGAAGACTTCACTAGATTAAGCTCATTGGATAAAAAAACATTAATATTCTTAGTCTTTGTTCTGGAATTCAATTGACAAAATGAATGACAATGCTTGTCTTTGCTAATTCCTAATATTGTGTGATCACGTGACGTTTTATTTTACAGTATTTACAGTATTTAAACTTGGCCATAGTAGGTTCACAACTGACTGCAACACTCGTTGCCTCCAAATTATTCTTACAGTTCATCTCTCTCTTTCATCTTTTAGATTGCTCTCTATTACATTAAAATAAATAGATTCTTTTTCAACAGGCATGCATTATTGCTGATTGGACTGGCAAGGACTGTACTGTTTGCATTTCAGTGAAGACTAATAATCTTTGGTATCTTTTCCCTTTTGGTTTCAAATATCAGTATCAAGCAAAGTCTGCTGCATTATCATAGCTAAGTCAAACGAGGTAGTGTGTGGAAACATATTCAATGCAGTTCATTAAAATTATGAACTCACGTCACTATTTATAATTTCTGTATATCTGTATTGTATTAATGGATTCATTAATTTCTTCTAATAATACCCATTTCTTTGGAATTTCTTTGGAAACAAAACATCCAAATCATTTATTTGATGAATAAAATAATTTGGTATCTTCTAATTTTCTACTAATGGTACACAACTTCTATGAAATAGTTCACAATTCTCAATCATTTACTACACTGAAAAAGGAGATTTCAACATCTCATTTCCTCCTTATCTTTTCAGTTATTTTTCTACAATCCTAATTCATTTGATCACTAAAGCAGTAGGGCACTTTGTACCCTGATAAGCTAACATTTATAGCTTTTAGTATAAATAGATAGTCTAATGTGTTGCTGATATTAATTTTAATGCAGAAGTTCTTTCCAACACTCCAGGGAAAAGAAAGGTGCCACTTTAACAGACAAAAAACTGTCCTAATCAATTCTAACCTTATGAAGTATGTTTACCCTCAAATAATAAAATCAATAAGCAGTAGAAGAAGAGATGAGGCAGAATTGAAGCTCAAGGCAATTTTTGTGATATCTCTCCAACAGATTGAATACCTGCTAAAATCCTTAAATTATCTTCTTACCATTTTCATAAGAAGTTCCATCAAATTTCATTCAGTTTCTAATTTAAATTTATATTCTTTTATGTACAAGAGTAGTCATACTATAATACAGGAAACAAGCTTGTAAATTACTTGTCATGTATAACAGCAAAATTCCAAACTTTAAATAAAATCACCGTATTTTCTCTAAAGTTCCATCAGACAATATCTATTAAAATCATTGTGGAAATGGAATTGAGAAGAACAATAGTCCCTTTTCCAATGTGTTAAATGGGAACGCTTTGAAATCAAACAGATTTTTAAAGCTTTGTTGTACCAGAAATAGAAATAAAATCCATTTAGAGTCAAAGACAGAATCAAAATATATACAAGTTCTTGAAAATCTGTAGTTTCCTACCAAACAGTATTCCAACTGCATAAAAGCAGATAAAACCCCCAAATATCTAGTGTCATCTCCCATGTTTTAAAAGTCCTTCTTTCTCTTCATTAACTAAAAAAAGTTATCATTTGGAATTAGTTTCAAAGTTGTAATGAGAAATGTCCTATCATTTAGAAATATTGTTTAGAAACATTTCTATCTTATTTCCTAGCTTTCCCCTTTAGAATAATTTTTTAAAATCTTTTTTTAAAATGCAGAATAGAGAGGGTTTAGTTGTCAACTATACCTGGTTGTCTCTGGAGTGATCCATGGAAGCAAACTGTTACTCTGGACCTTTCTGTGACAAACTGGAGTGGAAGGTATCCAAATCTTCACTTTCAGTGGACACTTAGATTTCAGAATTATCATTAGTGAATTACCCCTATTAATCCTTTTAATAATCAGCCTTAATAAGGATGAAAGCTTATCTCCTACCCTCAGATGTAATTACAACATACCGCTGATCTTTACTAAGTCTATAAACAGAATAACTTTAATACTTGACCCTCGGGATCAAAACCAAATTAGAGATTAAATGAAGTCAAAAATTTTTCATCAGCTCACTACAATACAAAACAAAATACAGGGAGGATCCGCAATGACTTTGTATTCAGACTTTGCTTTGTATTGTGTTCAAACACTAATCCTTCCATATTCTATAAAAGATTAATGCAAAAAAAGGGTAACTAATTGTAAAAGGGTGCAATGAGGTTCAGGTTAATGCCCTTTTGTATTAGACAAAAATAATATGTTTGAGATGGAGAGATTTCAGAAATTAAATTTTCTGAAAGAGGTCAGCACAGGAATCAAATGAATCCTTCTGATTCATGCAGAGTCATGCATTAACCACTTGAGATTTGGAAGAAAGAGACTTAAAGCTTTTTTTCTTCCTGTACAGATAATTTCCTTTAATAACTAGGATGCTATTTTGTCTTCAGAATATCAACTTTACAGATTAGTTGAGTTTTAAAGGTCCTCCAGAGCACAACATCTATGATTAAACACTTTCTAAAGTTCATTGTACTACATAAAGTGGAAATTCCATTATTTTAGCAAGAGCAGGCATGTCAAATTTATCAGCGCATGATAGGACTGAGGATGGAATAGAGGTAAGGAATCTAAGTGTACAACATATTCATAGGGTGCAGAAGTTATTATAAACCTCATTAATGTGTGGTATAGCAACTGAAGGAAAAGTGGAGCTATTGTGACTCTTGTTAAGTCAAAATTGTGAGCAATTTCCTTCAAAAGTTTTAAAAGACAGCAATCTGTAGGCAGCAGAATTGTGTAGGCACAATTCCTTTGGCTTGATTTACTCATGAGAAAAGCCTCTGTTTATAATTCAGCCTCTTGAAGAGCTCCAGACATGTGGGAATGTATAACAGCCATGTGCAGTGTTACAGCCTCTCCACCCATGTTGAAGCCTCCAGCCATCTCCAGGCTGCCAAAGACTCATGAGGTCATGTGCTGTCACAGAAACCCCATGGTGACATGCCAGAGCTGTCCATGTTTCACAAGAACACTGAGCTCACAGGCGGTCCCAGGAGACCCATGTGCACATCCCAGGAATCTGCAGGTTGCTGAGAAACCCTCATGTCACAGGCACTCCCAAGAGCTTCATAGCTGACATCCCAGGGCTCTCCACGCTGCTAAAGACATGGGATGGCACAGGCACTTGAATATCACTTCAGGAATCATGGCAAAGCTGTCAGCAAAGAAAAATTTCATAGCAAATCCACAGCAGGACAAGATTCTTTGCCAAGCTTATCTCTACTACTTGCACAATGCTTAAGGCACAGCCAGGAAAAGCAACAAACAAAACCCCAGAGTCAATCCAAAATGTAACAAAATGAAAATTATCTGTCTCTGTGTGTATGTATGTCTTTGAGAAGATGATATAAAGAGTAAGGATCAAAAGAACATTGCCTAAAGGCTCTAGAGCACTTCACTTAGCAGCAATGAAACTTAGAAGTTCTACTTAACCATTTAGTGGTGGAATAAAACTTCAAAGCTTTTCAACTTAACCACACTCAGAACTGAACTCAAACCTAACATCTCAGAAAAGGAGCTGTAAAGGATTGACCATATCTCAAAAGGAACTTTATTTACAGGCAGAACTTACAATTCTAAAGTACTTAAGAATCCAGGAGAGCAGCCCCTCTTGCACATTCCTGAGAGGACATGCACACCTGCATGCAGTGTTTACCTTTCAGGCAAAAACAATGTATACAAGGCTGTTGAAAACAAAAACAAAACAAACAAAACCCACCCCCACCCCCCAAAAAAAAACCCCACAAAACAAAAACCAACCAACCAACCAACAACAACAACAACAAACCCCAAAAAAACCCCAAAACAAAACAAAACAAAAACAAACCAACAAAAAACAAAACCAAAAAATCCCTAGGAACACATTAGACAGTACCCCTTGCAGGGAGCACACAGTGTTTCTGATAAGTTCCAGAATAGCTCTGGCAAGCTGCAGTTCCTCAAGGCCATTCCTCAGATCATGAAAAAAAGGGAGGCAAGGGCAATGCACCACCACAAGCCAGGAGATCACACCTGATCAGAGACCCTCCATGCTGACATCCCATGGCATCTCAGGGCTCTTCATCCTCCAAAGACTCCTGAACTCAGGGGGCACTCACAGGGACCCCACCCAAATACTTACTCTAGAGAAACCTGGGGAGAAGCACGTGCAAGAGCACCACAGAGAACCCAAAAATGATTCCTTGAGCCAGGAGATAATGCCATAGAGTGAATTACCTAATTTTTTATAAATCTTTCACAGTGCCAAATCACATCCAGAGACTGACCTAAAGCTTAATGCCGGGCTGTTCAAGTAGCTTTAGTATGGAAGAGCAGAACACGTATGGTTCTGTTCAATTATACATAATTCTTAATCTTTGCTTCGTCAAGCAATTAAAAACAAATGTTATTCTTGTATTTCTAAATGGATATTTTTGTCCTTCAAAAAATTCCTACAAATAGAAATCCCTTGCTTCGATCAGCTATAAAGGCAAAAGTGGAAAAAGTGTGGCTATAAAAACAGAAAAAAATAATTCTACAACATTTTCAAAGCGTTTGAATTACCCAACTGCCTCATAATTTTGGGCTCAGTTAAATTCACTAATAGGAAAGCAGCTGAATAACATAATGTTTCAGATTACTAGTAGAATAACACTGTCATTCTCAGACTAATACATTGTGACAGCTCCTGCCTAGAATATATTACTTAAGATTTGAAAGTTTTGATCATAAAAACATCTTTTGCAGGGCTTCCAAACAAATAAAATAATAAAATAGTAAGAGAATGAGTCAAGGTTTTGATACTAATATTGCAGAAGAAGTGTAAATATTTCTTGGTTAATTTAAACATTTGTATCTTTGGATCTTTGACATTTGGAGCCAGAGGAAGGAGTGTTAAAAAGTAATTGCATTCACTGCCTTCCAGATATCTTTTATTTGCTCTCAAGTGGATCTGAATTCAAGAAATAGCTCTGCATGTTTGCATGAATGGGAAAAATATTTCATTTGACATTTTGTTATCTGGTAGCATTTTTATGCTTTTGCACATACAAATAAAGTATTTGAAATACAAACTATTTCAGTACACATATTAATGAAAAGAGGGCAACAATGCAGCTCATCTAACTTTCTCTTTATAAGGCAAAACATGCCAGCTAAGGATCTTTGACAGTGTTTTGAACAGACTGGGCTGCCTTTCTTTTACCAATGAAAATTCTGTACTTGGGTCAGTTCTGTGCAAACTTAAGCTAATCCTAACAATCAATAAATAAAGCACAAGTATTGTAAGACCCAATGCAGCGAGCATTTCAGTGTAAGGGCAGTAACCCTTATAACCATGAAACAGATGAAATTATGCATGGAAACCAGACCTTTTTCCAGACTTGCATCCCCTACTACAGTTTTCAAAGGAGCAGACTGTAATATGGCCCTAGTAGCTTGATTTCAAAAACTCAGCTGTAAACATTGAATGTTCCACTCAGTTACAACAGAATATCTAATGAGCATGTGATGTGTGGGGCAGCTTGCATACTCAAACGTAGGTGTTTTCTGCCATTTCACCAAATGCTGTCCCAGGAGGATAAGCATGTTCTGTCAGGTTTGTCTTTTTTCTGCCAGCTCCTGGTAGATGTCTGGGATGCCAGAGGCCATCTGAAAAAGCTTAAAATATTGTGGTGCCTAAATCACTCCACGGTTTTCTGAAATTAAAAAATGAACAAACAAACAAACACAAAGCCCAAGACAATCAACAGCATTGTGAAGGTTGAGATTCCTTTAAGAGAAAGTCTATAGTGTTTTGAACAGACTGGGCGGTCTGTCCCTCTTCCGGGTTAAGTGATGGCAGCCCGTCCACCGGTCATAGCCATGGGGAATGCCAGAGTAGTGACGCGCAACAGGATCCTACAGCCAATGTTTCAGCACCGCGACCTCCAGTGACATGGCCCTGAATGTGACACCACCACATGCAACCCAGCCCCCGCCACGTGATCCTCCACTCGATGCCGAGGGCAGCAAAACGCGAGCCATAACAGGTACTGGAAAAGATGCACACGGCTATACCGGGTCGGGTCGCCCCCTGCCCAACTGCCGGTAGCCTACCCATCACAGGGCCGGTTATCACCCTAGGATTAGGCACATGTGTCGCCCTGCCATACAGTTGCCTGCAGGCTGGCCCTGCATTTTGGGTTCCAGCCAAACTCGCTTTTAGTTTTATAGTTGTTCATCATTATTACTAGCTAAGAGGGGAAACTAGGAAAATTAGGAAAAATGGGTGATGGGTGATTCTTCTCTCACTTAACAGCTACTTGCAGTAGTTGCATAGATGTCAACATAGCTTGTATACATTTCATAGAAAGAATTAGCTCTGGAAAACATGCTATTTTGTCTTCTTCATGAATAAAAACTATAATGAGTGCAATGACTCCATAAGATTCTGCATCTTAGTTTAATATCCACGGAACGAGGTATCTCAAGAAAACCCTTTTAATCATCCAAGTGACAAATCTGACACAAGATCCCATGTGAGCATAGTAGCTACCTGACAGCAGAAATCACAGAGAGTTACTTTCTCATGAAAAAAAAAATCATGCCAGAGCTGTAATGATCAAAATGAGGATAGGAGCCACATGACAACAGTGCACCCTGATTTGGTCCTGTGCTGGGTGCTGCAGTGTGCAGTATCTAAAAGACTGTGGGATTATCTAAATGTTCCCCCTTTCTTTGTAGAACTAGACCTAATCAATAACATTTTAAATGATGCTCTTCAGGGTGAGTGTCCTTCTGAATGGGTCTGTAATGGACCATCAATATGCTGCTGCAAACATGATCTGATCTAAACTTACTGTCATTGTATTACCTGAAGTAGGTTCCTCTCTCTGCTAAACAATTAGAACAGTTTTCACACATTTTTTATTTTAAAAGATTGATGAGAGTAGAAATTCCTAAATTTCTCAGATATCACTAACTACAAATGTTCTTAGGTACATACCCCATGATTTTTATTGATTTTTTCATACCAAAGTACCTTTTGAAATACGTAATAGAAATCTCCAATTTCTCTGTAAAGCAAACTCAAAATACATTACAGAAAATGAAAATACAGAATGAAAATTAATTAAGTTTCAGAAAATTAAGTTTCAGAAGAAGAAATAGCCAAGTAAGTAGGAAGATAACAGCAGGAAAAAAATTACTGAGTCTAGTAACCAGTAACTGAATTCTGTTAACAGAAATGTCTCCTAAATAAAATAAATGTGACCAATATCCCAACATCTTTTGTTAAAAACTTTTGTTTGTACTATATTTAGTATTGTAGATAAAAATTATTCCCTCCTCTAAGTCTCCCTCATCTTGATTGACCTACAGAGCATTAACTTGGTTTGGGATCTGACCAGTTTGCTGTTCTGGGCAGTGGAAGGATGGCTGCTCTTTCTGCAGATGTCAAAGAGCCCTGACCCCTCCAAGCTGCCAGTCTGGAGCCATCCAACCACTCCATCCCTCCCCTTCACTGGGCACTGACCCTCACCATACTTTATGGGCACAGCTCCTAGTTCTCCTGTCATCAAACAAAATATGATGAGACAGCAGAAAAAAAAAGTTATCCAAAGCTATTAAACAAAAGGTGTCACTGGAAATTCTTGAGGCAGAGGTCAGTGTAGGATGAGAAGAGAACACTTATTTTCAGTTCCTGTCTTCTGTCCAGGTTCTGGATTGGAGGGAGACAGCGCTGCTGTTTGTGTGCAGTCACCCACATCCTGGAGTCAGGTTCCTGAACTGCATTCCTCATTTGGAAGCATGGGACAAAAAAAGGCCAAGTTCTGCCAAGTACAGTGGCAGACATACAAAATCAAATATCATCCATAAAACAGCACAGGATGAATGGGTTGACACAGCTTTTGCTGGGTCAGACAGGAGACAGGCCAAAACAGCATCCCAGTCTGCACTACTGGTGTTGTGATGTTGTCATTGATACTTGCAAAAAAATGAAAAAAAGAAAAGATGACTTCAAACTTGTCCCCACAGGGATGAGGGTAGATGCCATAATCCATACAGTAACTCAAAGAGTTATTCTAGTCACGATTAAAGAAATTCTGTTGGTCGTCTTCCTTTCTAGTGCACATACATAACACCCAGCATTACATGTCTGAGTAATGCAGTATTATCCTGTAAGGCAGCAGATATAGATGGCACACCCTGGCACTTTCTGCACTGAAACCAGTTTCATTATGTTTGCAAAAGGCAAATACAGATACATCAGCACACTTTATTATAATGCCATATTCCTGACACTCTAGCTAGTAAAAGTTGATTTGGTGTTTCCATTAGAAATCTCATTTTCAGAGGCTTATGACTCATCCATCTAAGTTTTTTGACAATGAAAATCCACTTATAATCCCTCCTCTAACAATTGGTCAGTATTAATTATCTACTCATTTGAAATCCCCAAGAGCACAAAAGAATGGTTTTCCTTGTACTATTTCCTTTTTTTCTTTACATTTTCAAGAATTTGTGTCCTTCTTTAAGAATAAGAAAGCAATTTAAGACATATAAAAAAAATAAAGCTAAAATTTCCTTCCTTCCTTCCATGAATAGCACATTCTCATGTCTTTTTCCAATGTGTTCTAGCCAGAAGGTTGAGAACCTTCTACTAGAGAAAAACAGTAAAAATTCTTCAGGAATAAAATAGATGCCTAAAAAAATTTTTGTCATGGATTTCCAAAGCACTAACCGAAAAGATCTATATTTAATATACAAATACATTGAACATTATCTCCAATGTTTAATAAATGCCACCACATTTCATTGTCTTCTCCATCGTTGAGGTGTCTGTCACACACACTGTTGATATTCAGCTATTCTCTTTTGCATTGTCAAGAGAATCTAATCTTTTAAGCCACCTAAAGCTTCACAACTCCAAAGCTCTGAATTGGTATTTTTAGCAATTCTTAAGCCTGTACAAACAAATTCACAGAAGACATACAGTAGCTTGTATTCACTATAAAACATCATTTATCTAGTGCTAGTCCTTGGTTGTATTTCCCATTGTATGGATTTCAGTTCAAAGTTTAAAAAATTTGTGCGCCAATAGTTTCACAAAGTTGTCATAAACAAAATCTTATTACTGATAATTCTCATTAAATGCCTCCAGGTTTTTATCTGAGCTATGCAGAAAGGAAATGTTAAAAAGAATATATCATTTAAGCTGTAACATATATTAGGTATATGGGCCTATTTCTAGAGTCTGACTTAGACATAAAACACTGGATCTTGCAGCACACAGATTTCAAGCATCCAGACCCAGGGTGGAAAGCGGGGGGGGGTACGCTGGATCATACCTGAATCACAACACAGAGACAGGCCCCTGCATGAAGTGTGAACACTCTTCAGGGAAAGCATGAAAGGCAAGCAGTAGGAGAAATTTGAAAACCTAAATTCCACCTGTTTTTTTAAAACTTAAAAAGCTACTGGAAATATCTGTCCTTGCTGTTCACAAGATTGTGCAGTTAAAAGAGGAAGGCCCCTCTAAATATTACTATTCACTGAATTTAGCAGTCATCAGAATAAAGACAGTAATGGTTGGTTAATTTTTCCTCTTCTCTAGGAGCATTGTAAGAACAATCTGCACTAGAGATAGGAAAGATATTAAGCTTTTTCTGTTTTCTAGAGGCTACTTAATAATTCATTATTTCACTTGGCTGTGGGATTTTAACACTGAGAACTGTTTTACCACAATTGTGTCCTTGAGCTTTTGTACCGCCATCACTCCTTTGGAGAAAATCAATCAGCCTTGACTAGTCTGTCTTCTATAATGAAATGATGAAGTCTGTGGATGAGGGGATGGCAGTACCTCTATTTCAGCAAAGGTTTCAAAGGAACACCCCAAAACCTCTTTGCAGGGACTCTATGGTATAGGTGGACACCTAGACAACAAAGTATATATTTTATTGTCAGACAGAGGGTAGTAGAAGATAAAAGTTTTCTATAGAAATCATTCTGTTCTTTTGCAATTCGATCAAAATAAGTCTTTTTGACTTTCACCTAGCTGTGGAGTACTGAAAAGATCAATAATGCATGTCTGTTTTGAGCCTTCACCATAAAGGCATAATCCATACTTATTCACAGGGTGTATGATCCATTAAGTGGTGCAGCAGGGTAGAAACAATGGTGAAAATAGTATCCTGCCAATATTTCATCTATTTTCTATGCAGCTGGAAAACAAGCTACATAACATATCATATCATAAAACATAAGATCACATAACATCAAAACATAACATACATCTCTTCAGAAAACAAGGTATTTGAGCATGCTCCCTACGACTTCTTATCACAAAGACATTACCAGTTTGTCTTATTCGATTCAATATCAGACAGCAGGTAAATGAGGTAAGATAAAATTAGAAAAAGGTCTTCAGTTTAGTACAACCACTCTGTCACAGATTGCCTTATAATCCATTACTGAAAATTTTAACACCTTTACCTTATTTCCACGAAATATAAACAACACAATGCGGCTCCATTAACTCTCTTGATAAGATGTTGCCGGTAGAAAACTGACTAGTAATTAACTGGCAAAATGCTTAAAGTACAAAGAAGTAACTAACAAGAAACCAGCTTCAAGACAACAGTCTGATTCAAGCAATTCCAATGCAAAAACCAACATCCACATGCCTTAAAGAACGGTGAGCAAGTTAAGGCTCCTCATCGTGCCGTGTCTGTTTATCCTATGCTAACAGATCGTCTCTTCTGTGGTAACAGAAGCAGAGTGAAATGTCACACGGCACAGTGACTGTTCCCACTGCCCCAGTCTCCCATTTTTCTGCTGTGTATGATCTGCTATAGGTGGAGGGACACCAGGCTGAGATGAGTTCTCTGTAGCTGTGCAACATTGTACAGCATGAGTTACCAAAGCAGATTTCCCCGTTCTTCAGATAAGTGCCGTGTCATCTACTGTGCCATATTTTCATAGTTAAAAAAAAAAAATACTCCCCCCTGCCCCCCACCCAGTGATTCATTTGCTTAGCTCCTGCAAGGATCCAGCTAGCCCCAGTACTCAGACTGTTTATAGAAGTGTCAATCAAGGAAATGAAAAGGAAATTATAAAACCATTCCCCAAATGACCTTTTAGTATGCCATTCCTTTTCAGATGAGACAATTGACCACACCAGCAAAATCACAGTGCAATGAATGCAATGAAAGTTTTTATATTCCTTCTTTCACTTATTAATCTTGGGGGTTATCAAAGGCTTAAAAATCTTAACCTAGAAAAATAGAGAAGCAGAGGTTTGTGCTTTTCCTAGTCATAGATGAATAGAACTCTAAATTTGAAATTATTAAATCTGCTTTTTCTTGAGAAATTGACAAAACCTTAGCCTTACTCATTAGCCACACACAAAATAAAGCCCTCGAATTACTTGTGATCCTACCTATTTTTAACACTGGAAAATAAAAATAGGCAAGTTATTCAATAGTACAAGGTTGTGTTAAAACTAATTCTAAAACTCAGTTATGGAATGAGAAACAAATCATCCTGACTATTACGAAGCTACTTTACTGACCATGAATCAGGTCTTAATTTTGGTGTACTTCAGCATTATTAAGATTTTATTTATCAAGAGAGAAACCAAAGCAAAGATGGCTTTCTTACCAAAATATAGTCTTGACAAATGCTGTTGATTTCCTTGTATTTGAAATGGAAATGATATAGAGCTACAAAGTGTCTTAACTCAGTAATTTTACTTATTTATGTATTTGGTGTTAAAGAATTCAGACATTGTTTTGATACTTCCCAGTTTCCACATGTGAAAAACAACAGATTTATACATTCTCCAGCATGTAAAGAGAAACACATTCCAGTGAGTTTGATGTCTTCATAAATACAATGCTTTCTTGTCTCTACTGTTGTTATGTATTTTTCTGAAGCAAAACCACCTCTTTATTTAACAGGATAGAAGAATACATCTTTCCTATCAAACTTAACATGTTAGCATTGACAGTGAAATGTTAGCTGCTGAAATAAGAATGGGAAAATTCATGTTTGATGAGGACTATGTGGTTATTTTAGTCCTACAGGCTTAGACACAGTCTCATTGTGATACAAGTCACAGCCCTTACATCCCAGGCAATGAATTTGTGCAGAGGGACATTTGCACCTTTTTGACATTTGGGAAACAAAGACGGACAGGAAAAACACATTTGTTCTCCAGCTGCAGCAGAGAACTGAGCCTTTATTCTTCTTAAAAATATGGATGGGCTACCTTGGCATCAAGCAAAGTATAAAATTCCAGATATTACCTTTTTATTTGATACCCCTCTCTTCCATCCACAGATGATAAGTAGTTTAGGATGTTTTAGTTATATCTCATTAAAAAGCAATTATTCTTTAATTGAAATCACTCTTTTATCACTATGTTAAAATAAGATTTCAAAACAAAACAAAACGCAAAATACATTACGAAATCCATAAGAAAACCCAGGGTTTTGTCTGCATCCGTCATATATGTTTGAAAACCTGAATACCGCTTCCTATGGTGAAATCTATGAAAAGAGAGGATTCAGATGGAAGATCTTTCCAGGCTCCTAAACTGTAATTTTGAAGTTCAGTTACTCAAGAGCCTTCCACCTGAAACAAATAAGCCGGGTCACAAGCACAGGCAGGAAAATCCACTTCTCATAATTCCATAATTATTATAAAACCATTTATCAAGAACAAAGTAACAATTTGCTATCAAAAGGAGTAAGAAGAACTTTCTCAACTTCAGATTCACAATCTTCCAGTACAAACATTCTCACTGAAAAAAACCCAAACTATTCTCAAAACTACTACAAAAATAAGAACAAGAGAAATTATTTTGTTATTCTGAATTTCTGTTTAAACATCTAAAGTGAGGCAGCCAATGAATCACAAAACAAACAAATAAAACCCCCCAAAAAAATCCCTCACATAAATATGGCAGAATAAAAAAAAAATAACCCAAAAGAAAGGGAAAAAACATTCATTGTAAAAGGCTAAACAACTGAATGATCAATTCTTTTAAGATCACACAAAAATATTTCTAAAAGCCCATTACTTATCTCAGCTTAGAAACCAAACCCACTTGTGAAAATACAAATCTGCTAAGATATAGTGAAATAGAGCTAGGCAAATAATAATTTGTTACTTTTCAGTAATGAATACATTAAATACATCCAAAGACCTTTAACTGATGACTTCATCAGCTTTCTCCTTGTGGAGAATCACCATTATGCACTGCTGGCTCTCATTTACTTTTCTTAGAGTACACTGAACTGTAAAACTCCTACTCCCTAAAGAGAAAAATGGTCACAACCAGAAATCCCACTTCCAAAAGTCATTCTGGTGTAGAAGAATTTAGAAATGCAAGGGATGCAAAATTGCCTTGAGACCATCCCTTCTTATATCTTCTCATTGCACCTGCTGTTATTCCATTTGGGCTTTGTGCAACATTACATTGCTGTTACATGATTAATTCACTTCAACTGCCAAAGATAGTACAGAGGATTTTTTTCCTCAGTTCACCACACTGAGAAATCTTATTGTTCTTCAAGCTTTTTCCAAGGTTGTGCTCCTTCACATCTCAAGTCCATTCATATTTTAAGTCAATTAAAAGAGTCTATTCCAATCCTCTCAAATCCTTGCTTTGAGACCACTCTAAATCTCACCTTGTCTGAGCTCAAGACAAATTGTCTTGCCCTTAATGCCAGAGATTTTTAAATTGAAATAGCAATTAATTAGCAAATGTCATACAGCAATCCATCAATTTATGATAGGAATTATTACATTCAACCTCAAAAGCCTTTCAAGCACCCTAGTGTTTTTTGGGTATAACATTATCCCAGTGTTTGATATTGTAATAATGATATTGGGTTTCCTTCAGGCAAACATCTAGGAGTTATTTAACATCTAGATTACTTCATTTTAAAACCACTTGGGCAGAAAGGACTGTAAGCACATGTTTTTCTGATAGTGAAGACAGGCCTAGTCCTCTCTCAGCACATTTGCATTTATCCTGTGAGCCATTTGTTTTCCAGCATTGATCCAGCACCAAATATCTCATGAGTTAACTTCAGTATTGCATGCTCCCCTTGCTAAATTAAAATCTTGCTAAGATGCCTCCTTACACTTTATATCCCATCTCTTAGATGCCAAATCATGACAGACAACCCCAGGTAAATTTGTTTCAAAAAAGATTTTCTGTTTCCAAAAAAAGTTTATACACTTGTACACCAGACTTCAAATATTTTCCAAAGTTCAGGGCAGAAAGGAACGTGGAAAAGTGTGAGAGATCCCAGTGAGGGACTGTTGTGAATGAACAAGCAAGATCAGAACAACTGAGACATCTCTCTTCAACCAGTTGCCTCTACACTGGGCATTCCCATCCTATTTTATCTAAATATTATGACCTAAAAATATCCTTTCAACCTGATAAAACACCGCTTTTTTGAGAAGGGAAACTGCACCACAGAACTGTATTGATTAAGCTCTTCCTTTAAAAAATACTAAAATATATGAAGGAACATTAAAAACCTTGCTTTTACTGCTTACAGCCCTTCAGAGGGCTGTAGCAACAGTGCACAAACCCACCGCGTTAAGTTTTCCACATGAGGTTCCTTCTAAACTTCTTCTGTCTTAGAAGATCTATTAAGATTGTAGCCTACAGTTTCAGATTCCCACATTCCCTGGAGCTACATGAACCAAACAATATTAAAGGGAATCAAATTTTTATCCATGAAAGCCATGTGCAGCCATTGCTAAATACTGATATTTTTGGTCATTCACACACAGACTGTATTAACCTGATAATGTCACTACTTTGTGATTTATAAATATGTTTTTGTGCTTATTGTGTACTCACAGTTATTCTGAAACCAGCTTCTGTGCTGTATAATATTAAAGAACTGTCATGGTTTGAGAGGGAAATGAAAAAGTTGTAGTCCCCAGGAAGTAGTTAGAGAGGTTAGACACGCCTCTGAGAATACAAGGAGTTAAAAGAAGCAAGAGTTTCTGGGGAGCTCTCTCTCTGGTTCCGGCCACAGGTGAGCACACTGCTCTGCTCCCCCCCCAGCTTGCAGGGCTGGTCGCGGGGG
>VWYE01007648.1:144439-256675 GCA_013398995.1 Alaudala cheleensis
AGAGTGGTGGTGCCCTCTGTCTTCATGGTTTTGAAGATCTCTGTTCTTGGAACCCTTGGCCCCAGGGGAAAATGGGGGTGACCGGAGTGGTTACATTTTTGGTATTTGGCTAAGCATCCTTGAAGAGCCCTATGTGCAGTTTTGGTCCATGGATGGTGGTGAGAGCACCAGACATGGAGAGAGGAGAGTGTTACCCTGACAGACTTCTTCCTGGGGTGGTGCCATGGGTGACAGGGAAGCACGGGAGGGTGGACCCCTGTGTATTCCTGTGGGGAGGTCTATGATGCAAGAGAGACTTTTCTCTCCTTGCTGAATTGAAGATTAGTTTTTGAGTGGTATAAAGCAAGTGAAATAGAAGGAAACGAATAAGTGTATAAGTTTAAGTGTGGAAGCGTGGAACCAGGGGGAAGAGGAGAAGAAATGTTCTGGAGGGTTCTCATTTCTGTTAATCTGTAGTTCAATAAAATTTTGTTTTGTCCTCAAGGTTTGGGCCTGCTCTGCTCTGTTCTTGATCACATCCCACAGTAGTTGTTGAGAAATGTACATTCATAGGTGCACTGGCATGGTGCCAGGGCAAACCTATGACAAGAACATAGATATAAATGATTCTATTTTAGCTCTTTTATCATTAATGACTCTCTCCACAGCAGTTAAAAATTATACAGATATATAAATATAAATAATGAATAGGCACTTATTCTAGAAAAATATATTTGTTTCTCAGTAAGTCAAAGCTTAAGCTAGGTTTCACTACTGGTTAAAATCAGAACTGTTTTGCATTTGGCATTCTGTGAAATGAACATATAGCTGAATGAAAGGCTGATTTTTCCACTTTTCCTACTTTCACAAGAATTTCCCATTGCTTAAAGATTGAAAATAAAATAATTTCAGGTGTTTAGTAATTATTAATATAGTATTGTAAGTGATAATGAGAGAAATCCCACTTATGTCAGAATATATTACACATTAATGGATCTGCTATCCTCATTCTGAGGACCATATTTTTGAGAGTTACCAAATCATCCCGAGATGATTCACTTCTCTGTGGATAAATAGTAAATAACTTGCCCTTCTTCCTTATGCTTTAAGAGATATGTATAGGTGATATTAGCTACAAATTCTTCTCAACTGTGGATCAAGGTATTCAGACACGGGGTAGTCTGGACTGACAGCTGTACATTGGCCTGAGTCTACTTCTGAGCTACTTGAGATCATCTCCCCAGTTCTGATGGCATTTCCAGTTTATCCACTGAAGTATTTTTCTTGAAAAGAAGCCATTTTTTTTTCTCCCAGTTTTACATGAAAACCAAATAATGCATTAATTGAGAGACTTAGGGTCCACTCTTCCTCTCTCTCATGCCTCAGAAAGATCATTACCAGTTTCATGCCTGCGACATAGTCAAAAGCTGACAAAAAAGAGATTTTAACAAGGATGTATTAGTTGTCAGTGTAGCTATCTCTCAAGGCATCTACACCTTAACTTTATCAAAGCAAGACAACTTAAAATTCCCTCCACTACTATGAGCTGCCTGTAAAATTCAGAAGGAAAGAACACTGAAACAAACAATACACTGGAACTGAGGCAGTGACTTACTGAATCTTTCAATGATAGCATAAGGTTACTGTAAACAAAATCAATACAGAAGTTCAGTGAAACAATACAGCTGAAACTAGGATTATTTGGTGTCTAAAAGGTATTTAATTGTGAATTCTTAATTTCAAGACCAGCCTAAGAAAACAGTAGTTCTGTTCTTAAACAGGAGAACACATTTGGCTTCATCTTCATCACGTGGAATCAAAAAGTCCTAAATACCTATCATCAGTGTTTACATTTATTATTCCTGCTGCTGTTCCTTTGGAGCATGTTTTGCCTGTATCCCAGAGTGAGTTTTACCTTTGGAACAAGACAAAAACCTAAGAGTAACAGCTTCAGTTGGGATACCAAGTCCTTTTTGTATCTCAAATAAGATGTGTATTGGAAAGATACACAAAGCCAAGGAAAGCAGCTTTCCTCCCATCCTTCTGTTCCTGGCAGTCTCAGTCATGAGCCATCTTTCTGTCAGCCTCCTGCTTTATGCCCATCCTCAGGACAGTTCTTAGTTCCCCTGGCAGCTGCCTTTTCCTGCCACAGGTGAAATCTCATATCTCAACTGCTAATGGTCAATCAAAGAGCCATAGCTGGGATCTGGCTCTTAGGTCCCCCACTTTCTGTCATGGAGTGAAGCACACCACAAGATGTACACACTGCATTGACAGTGCAGGCACACAAATCTGTAATTTCCCAGAAAATATCTGCAGTCTTAACTAAAAGTGGATAGATTGTTAAATTTATTAATAAAAGTTGCATTTTATTTTGTGTGAATCAATATATATAGTTCACCAGGGTGACCAGAAAACCACAGCTGAAGTGCAAAGAGTTGCTTTATTTCATTACCTCACTAATAATCCCAGGCAGCAGAAAAATACATGGACAGAGGCTCCATTTCCAGTATGGAAAATGGTTTCAGAAATACTAGAAGAAATGTAATGGGAAGTCCAGTAGTAAATGTTAGAAGCCCAAAATAAGTAACTTCAAGGCCATTCACAGCAGCTCAAATTACTGATCTGTGATATTGGCTATTAATATCTATTTTTGAAATATTGTTAGGAAAAAGAAAAAAGTTTCATCTTATTCACAAGACACTGTAATGTACCAAAATCAAAACTTTTAGTGAATTTCACAAACCCTTGCTGGGCTTGGTTCATCCCAGTGGCCAGAGATACACAGGGACGGGCACAGGCTCCATCAGGCTTTGTGCACACGCAGTTTACAACAAGGCTGTGTTTTTATGATCTCTTTCTCCCTGGAGGAGGTTCAAGCATGTCACACAGGATTTCTAATTCTCAAAAGAGGCAGAGGATGAACACTAGGCATAATAAATGGAGTTTTCCCACACCTACATTCTTAGCATTCTGAGCTGCAAGGTCAGTTTGAGCAAGAACTGTTCCCTCCTGGCCACATCTTCTGGCTTTAACCGTTTCCTCCTAATATTTTTATCAGATTACTTTTTATTTGAAGGATAAATAATCCTTAGATATTTCCAGTTTTCATCAGTTAATTGCTAAATGATGATCAAGCATTGTGACATTTTTGTCTGATATTTGAATGTCTAATTGTACTAGACTGTTATTATTTTAAAACTCCACGTTTGAGATCTGTATCTGCTGACCCTTTGTTGAATGAAGATTCATCATTTTGCATTGTTGGTAGTATCTTTATCTTCCTTTCTTCCTGCATTCATTTGTACTTGTATCAAGATACTTTGTTAATGATATACTAAATGTTTTCTCATGCTATCAAGACTACAAAAAAGTCAGGTCATATTAAACATCTGACCTTTAAAGCAGAGACAATAAGAACATAAAGAGCACATTATGGAAATACCGTTGTTTCAAAGTATTCAGTAAACTGGAAATGTCAGAGTAAGGAAAAAAATTCTTTTATTTGAAATGTTGCTTAGATTTATTTATGCAGTTTTTCTTACTTAAAACCAGTTTTTTTTTTTCCAATTAATTCTATGAATAAATGTTCTTAGCTGTAAATATTTTCAGTTACAGCAGTTTCTAGCTGTAATAGCAGACTATCAGCCAAAGTCAACTGTACAGATTGTATTTAACAGTAAATGTGAGGTAGGAAGGCAGAGGAGTAGGGAAAGGCAGAGAGACATATTAAGTAGAAAGGAAACCACCAACAGTGTGTTCCAGCAGCATCCCACCAGCCCTCCTGGAGGTACCACTTTTATACAGTCCAAATCATGGGTGTGCACAAGGCGTAGGTGCTGTTCCCACAGCCTGGCAGGGCACGTGTGCAAGCAGCTGCTTCCTTTATCACAGTTTGCCATTATGGGAATTTTTGTCTAGATGTTACCCAGATTTGCCTCACCAGACCTGGCATCTTCCTGGTGTTGCATCTGCACTTTTCCCACAGGTCTGCATAATGGAATCTTGTCCCATACACTAATTCCAAACCTTTCACCTTCGTAGAGGCCTGAAATTAACACCTTCCTATTTGCCATCTGTGCCCATCCTGCTAGCTTGTCTTGTGGGGACCTCCTTCTTTGTCAGTGTTTGAGACAATTTACTCTGCTTCTCTAAGTCCTGACACACAGTTTTAGTAAATGTGCCCGCCCATCCACACTTAACTCCACAATTCCCTTCCTCTTTAGTGATCATCTGCATTTCAGCCCAGCTCCTCTCTAACCACTCTCCTCATATCTCATTGCAAGCACACTTTTGCCAAAGTATCTCACACATGTACAAAGAAGGAGCTGGATCTAGAGGATTTTTCTTCTCATCCATGTCTCCACTTCACAGCAGACTACAAATACTCTAGATTTTTTTGTATGATTTGGGGAGCAGGACAATCCAAAGCAGGTACCTCTGTAGAGCTGGGAAGTTCCCCGTGCTTTGTCCCTGCTCACATTAACATATGGACATGAACACCAGCCAGTGGCACTGGTGGTACTGCGAACCAAAGGGAATTGTTGGTAACTTTTGTTACTACCTTTCCTAACTTCTGCCTTGAGGCTCAGTTCATGAGCTCCCAGGAGATCAGAGCTCCTTGACCTAAGCAGTACCTGGGAGGAAGCTCTTGGCAGATTGACCTCAAATTTGCAGCTTGACTTCATAAATCATTGAAAATTAAATTGACCGGTGTCCTTTCCTATCCCAAGGCAGCACACAAGCAGTATACTGATGCAGGATGAAATGGACACCGAGGTCCTCTGGCCACATTTAGATAGATTGTGTATTAGTGTAAGTTCAGGGTCTGGCTTGCAGCTGAATAACAGAGACTGAGTACTCTAACTTCGACAGCCAGGAAATGAGAAGATTTTAGTGTGAAAGCTGCTCTGTTGGGAAGTATGAAAGTTCAACAGGAAAGCTTTATAGACATGTATGTTTAGCAGAAAGCTCTTTGAATGTAGAAATTGTAAGAGAAGAGGAGATGAAAGTAAATTTTTATATAGAAGAATAGAAGGTATTTAAAAAGTAAGGATTGCTGAGCCAGTTGTTACTAGTTAACTAAGGAAGCCAAGGTTGAATGAGCTGGAAAGAAAGTTCTATGAATAAGAGCATAGGAAATGTTGACCACAAACAAAAAGATGCTATTACCAAGTAGAAATAAGTCTTAGCAAAAGCATAGGCAAACAAAAAGATTTTTTTACCAAGTAGAAGAATTTTCCACTAAAAGAAAAACAAAAAAAGAACATTGAGCTTAAATTGTAACATACTAACTTATGTGATTAAATAGTTTCTAACATAGTATGGTAATTTTAGTAGTTTTTGATAGGCTATAGACAAATGTAAAAGTATTGTGTAAGATACTGATTGGATATTATGTATTAAGATGCTCAGCAAAGAAAAAAATATATAATGCATTGTAACCAGAACTAAAATGCTTATTAGCTGTAGCTGGCAGCTAATATTTTTCCAGTCTCCTCCTGCCACTTCTTGGCTTAGATTTCACAAAAAGATTACAGTCTAGACTAATATTAGGCAGAATGTATATATTTTTATTAAATTTTGTCTCTCCTGTCTGGCTGCAGAGGGGAGTGAGTGAGGGGCTTTGGTGAGAGCCAGAATCTTGCCAGTGTCAACCCACCTCAGTGGTTGTTATAGAAACTTGGGAAGCATTAGCTATACCAAATCAAAGCCACTTCCCAGGACAGCACAGCAATATGACCAGCATCACTAATATGAATTAAAGATTAGTATGACAGGATTTCTAAGATGTCATTCCTATTTTATCATGGTGAGCATGAAGGGATTAAGACTTACAGCAATATTCCAAGCAATAAACTCTTAAATAAAGCAATAAAGAGGTCTAAATAACTTGGAATTTTAGAGCATTTTAAAACATTTTAGTGCTAGAATTTGCACAGTCAGTCAGGGAGGATAGCTGTCATTTTTACTGCTTCCATATTTTTGGGTTTGATACATTCCGAATGATCTCTTGGAGTCAGTGAACATAAAATACTAACTCTTATACAAAAAGGCTTTACTGGAAAAAGACTTAGATATCTATTAATCTGAGCATAAATTTTTTGGGTGGAAAAAACCAACTTGACTTGCATGACTACTTGAGCTAGACAAGCATTCATGTTACTCTGCTGCCACATACAAATTCTAAATGGAAATTAAAGTCTCAAGAGGGAGAGACTGAATTCTTTTTGCTAGGAAAAAAAAAAGTTCTCATGCTCTCCAACAGGTTTTTTCCCAAAGTCCATCACTCATTTCAAGAAAGCTGTAACGATTTCAAGGGTGCCATATGTGAGCTCATTGGTCTTACATATTTCCTTCTGCAGATAAAAAAACCCCAAACCAAACAAACAAAAAAAAAAACCCAGGAAAAAAATGCCCATAGGATAAGTACAGCCAGTTTGCAATTAGGATCCCAAGAAAAGAAGCCACAGGATAACAAAACCAATAAAACAAACAAAAATCAAATCCCAAATTGAAGGAAAACTTGAAAATTACAATTGCAGGTGGTCCCTCTCTTCTAGGGCTAGCTCTGCCCAGGGCGACCCTGCCACGATCTGTGGGCCAAGGCCACACACAGACCCCGGTGGGTGCAAGAGTGGTGGAAACCTTCCTGCTGCCGTTGGAAAAAGAGGCTGACTCCTTTGGGGGTCTAAGTTCTCAGGGTTTATTGAACCTGGAAGGTCAACTTACCCCAAGAGTGACTGACCAAAAGGAGCACCTTTCTGGGGTGTGCAACACCTTTTAACAGGGGGAGGAACAGTAACAATAAACCAATTAGAAGGGATCAGGGTGTGGTTACAACTTAGATGGACATCAACTGGGAGCAATAGGGACAACTTGGAGGAGGGACAAACAGTAAACATCAAATCACCAAGAAGAAACTACAGAACTCTCTAGAACAAAGGGTGAGGTTTGGGGAAAACAGACAGGTGCCAGGGGAGGGCACAGGGGAGATGGACAGTAGCTCAGGGAGGGGTGAAATAGGGCTGATGCAATCCTCCCAGGGTACTGCACAACTTCCCCGGGGGGGTTGCATCAGGGAGGTGGACCAGGCAGAACCAAGGGCAAACAGCAAAAGGGGGTAGCTTGGAACAAACCAATACAAATGGAAAATCACAAACCCCAACAATCTTCTAAAACTCATCATCAATCCACTGACTATTTGATCTTAAATAATTCACCTACAGTTAAAAACCCTTAGAACTCAGACACACTCTGAACCACTTTTTGTCTATTGTAAAAGCCTTTAGCCTTTAGGTGTTACTCAGCTTATTTTTGCCTTGGATAAGTTTCCCAACTATTATAACAACAGAAACTCATCTGATATTAATCTTTGCAAACAGTCACAAAAAAAGAAGACACTCTATATTTTGACCAAAACGATCTTGGTGGTGGCTTACGTAAACTTGTTATAACTTCTTTGATATTAAAATATTCCAGACACATACAAATGTAATCAATGCATAAATTTAATCCTATAAAGCAAACCATTATCTGAGCTGTTTCATATAACTTGTGACACACTTCAATTGTCACATATGCTAAAACTGATTGAAATCCTGACTGTACTTGCCTTCAGAGAGACAGAGATATCCTGACTCTTTCAGTGCAGAGAAACAAATGCTGGGTGCGTTTTTCCAAGCTCAAGTTTCATTTTAACAGTGAATTTCTAATCAATGTAATGTGATATAATCACACTTCTTACTCTGAAACAGAAAAACATGCAATATCTAGAAACCTTTTTTAAGGGCAAGTACAATTCATAATGAAAATTAATTTCATATTCCTATTTCCTATCTCCTACAAATAACAAATACTTGTAACACAAGGACAGATGTTTTAATATACTCTGTAATCAGATTGGAAAGACAAGCACAATGAATGGAACAAAACACACCAGGATAAAGGACATGATGCATAATGCTGCATTCCTATTAGCATCACAAAAATCTGTAAATTATGCTGGTGCTGAGAAAACTGGGAATACTCCTTAAACAGCATCCAGAAGATATCTGAGAATATTGTGAAACCTAATCTTCACATTTTGTTAGTAGAACAAGAAATCACTTGCTTGTAAAAAGTTGCTCTGAACCAAATCTCATTGAAAAGTACTTTAAGAATGAAAGTAAGCTTTCAAAATTGTCTGCCTTAAAAAATTTATGTTGTAACTTAGTTCTGCTTTTTAAGTA
The DNA here is from genome assembly GCA_013398995.1 of Alaudala cheleensis. Classification (NCBI taxonomy): domain Eukaryota; kingdom Metazoa; phylum Chordata; class Aves; order Passeriformes; family Alaudidae; genus Alaudala; species Alaudala cheleensis. The sequence continues at coordinate 152,650 of VWYE01007648.1, forward strand.
TGAAATTAGAGCTCTGGCAATTCTACAATACTAGCATCTGTCATTACGAAAAAAGCAAATTTAAAAAAATAACTTCTTTAAAATAACAGTGATATAGGAGGGAACAAATATATTTTACACAAATAAGACTGGACTTCTTAATATTATAACTGATAAAAATTGTAAATGTTTAGCAATTGTTTGGAAGGCAATTATAACAAAGCATAAGATGGACATAAAGTTGGACTCATTACATTTATATAAGACTAGAACTTCATACCATGTATTAAAATCCAATTTTGTAGTGAAGTATCACCTTACTACTAGAATTTGATGAGATTTTTTCCCCCATCATATTCCATTAGTATGTAGAAGATGCATGGATTTCTAAGGTGCCACTGAAATTAGTTGAGGTAAAACTGAAGACAATCCAAAGTAAACCTGAAATTAATATAGAATTTCTGTCAGACTTTGGCCTTGAAAACCATACTTTTTATATTTTCTTCAATGGAAGAAGCTCATCTAATTTCTGCTATCTAGAAACTTAAGCAGTTTCTTTTAATTTCTCTTTTTAGAGAAAAGAGTACCTCACAGAAGCAATTTCTCCCATCCTAAAATAAAGAGGTAAAGGGTAAGAGCACTGTCAAGGAAAAAAATCTGTCTCTTGAGATATTATCTAAATAATCTATTATTAGATTAGATTTATAATTTCAAGGTAACTAATATTTGTAAAGTCTAAATTCGCTGACTCATAATGAGTAAATTATCTGCTCAATAAGTTTAAGATATAAAAAAGTTCTTTGAAGATCATCCATTAAATTAATCACTGATCAGAAATATTGACCTCTCGGGTCTTATCTGTATCGTCTTACCTCCACTTAGTAGGGATGAACTTTCAGAGCCCTCTTTAAAGACTGAAGACAACTTACTTGATAGCAGTGATACCATTTAATATTTCAATGGAAACGCTGAGAATAGATGCTTATTCTCCAATTTTTCTTTCACTTTTTACTCAAAGTTGAACTATAATTCAGGGTAGTTTTCAGTTTACACTTGTAACATTCACGTTGCAGTGGCAAAGTTTAAAAGCAATCCTTATGTCTTAGAAAATGCAGAAGAAATAGTAAAACCAGCTTCAGATGACATGACCTCTTACATTTGCAAACAAAGTGTCCTTCATGGTTTTCCTCTCATATCTTAAAAATAGACACAGATAAATCAAATACTTTCATAACAAATGAATAAGAATCTGGACAAAGCCTAATTTTCCAGAATCTGCAATAGAGGACAAAAGACCCATATTGCTTTGAGTAGATGTGATATAAACAAAGAAAAATGTTGTGAGAAACAAACTCATACATAATCTGTGGTCTGTGGCTCCTTTTTTGTCAAATAAAGTATTCATAGAAAATTAAATATATTACATAGAAAACAGTTTTTAACCCATAAGAACTGTATTTCATTTGCCTCTGAATGACAATTGCCTAGAAATAAAAGTTTAAGAAAATGGTTAATGCTTTAATTTAAAAACTCTTTATTATGAAATTAACAAATACAATTTAATTGCAATTTCTTGCATGATTAATAGGCTAGATTTTCATTCTTAATGCTACCACGCAGCCTGTTAAATATGGACTTTTTGCTAAATTAATTTCCTGAGAGATCCAGCTGCTATTGCATGCAGATTGTGTTATCTAACACCTTATATTATTATTTCTAATTTGCATATCTATTTGATTAATGGTTTACTTTCCTTAATCTTATGCACTAGGAGGACACAAGCTGATCATCTCTCTTCCCCAAATAGAACTGCTTGGAGTAAGGGAGCGTGAGGATGTGATTCAGAATACAGAAATATGCTGATGTAAAGTTCAGTGTATTCTGAAATCTCAGCTACTACTGAAAGCTATCCTGTTTTTAATTTCAATTGGGAAATAAAAGCCACAGGCAGACAATCAAGCACAGGCACACATAGCTGTTAGAGGTATTGTAGAGTGATAAAGTATTTTGGAGATTTAATGATTAGCTTTTTTTAATCTGGATATTTACATTTAAAGGTGTTGTCACTATGAGTGATGTACATTGTCTCACAGTCTTTTCTTCAAGACTAGATGCAAAAATTACTAGATGGTGAAGGCATCACCCTACATAAATCTTAATCCAGGGAAAAGAGTTTTTGTGCCATGAAATCAGCCGTGAAAAGGAGCAAATCCCCAAGATATTGGAGGTTTCTCAGGAGACAGTAAGGGCAGACATGCTGATGGGATTGCTGTTGTGGGTGTCATTCTCAGCAGCATGAACCCAAGCCAGGGCAGGGAGCACATCATGGCTGGGCATTTCAGCTCTGCAGTTCAGCCTGAGTTCATGAGGCAGAGCAGAGCTGACACATGTGCTGTTCAGAGGGGTGACACTGGGAGTGCACACAGGTCCTGTTTCCAAACACTACTGACAAAGAACAGGGGCTTAAAACTGCCAGCATTCAGATGGATTCTCTCTGGAGATCCCTTAGCATGGGGAAGAACTCATAACCATTTGTGACAGCACTGAATCATGTGTGTGTCAACATACAACCACCCCCATCCATGCCTTGGGAGCTTCAGACAATTCTAAATTTATTTACAACCCAGCATTGTCAATGGCTGTACCTGACTACCTCAGTTTACTAGGAGTATCCCCCAAAACCACACACACTGTGCTCCATCTTCTCAAGGGATTCTCAGTGTTAGGGAATGAGAGGTGCAGAGTGACAGCTGATCAGGAAATTTATTTGAATTTTCCTAATAGATAGACAGGAGGGCTATATCTTTCACTGCTGGAGAAGCTGCTGTCATAGAAGTCACTGGAACCTCATAAAAGGATATTGCTACAGAGGGAAAAATATACCTGGAAAAGAGAGACAAAAGCTGCCCTTTCAATGGATGTCTGTTCAGTTTTTCCTCCTGTCTTTACTAACTCAGCAAATGCCTACAATTTACCTCTGAAAGACTGTTTAAAAATATGTGCAGACGTTAATTTTTATTCTTCTAAATGTTTTAGATGAGTGAACTTTTGTCTCTTTTAGGTTCATTTTAAAGTGTATATATATTTTAACTTATACTTTTAAAGTATGCATGTGTATATAGCCTTTCTCATTTTACTGTAGTGTAGTTTATTTAAAATTATTTTTTAACAGAAACTTTTGCAGCTCTTTGAAAAATTTGGAAATCCACATTTTTTAAGAAAATATTTCAGGTATTTATCTTTTTTTCTAAAATATCCTTCAATATCTCATAATTAAATGATTACCTTATCAATTTAAGACTGAAAAAGCATTTTCTATCAAGATGTCAATTTTTGATAGAAAACAGAGAACAGAGACTAGTAACAAACAGTGGTAATCCATCTTTACACACTTCAATACACAATATGCAATCTAAAAAATACTCATTTAATTTTACCTTTCAATTACTTAAGGCTTTTCCCCATAAATTTATACAGCTTCCAACTTTTATTACTGCCAGACACATGCAAGAAGCTGCTCCAAATCATCTAGGTTGAGATTATTTCAAGTTTTCTTGCAAACATCTAAAAATAAGTTCAGTATTAAACCGTGTGAGCTGGGATCTCTTTTAACTGACTGAATGAAGCAACAGTTTTGTTATTTCTGGCAGGTATAACAAACTTTTTTGTGAAAAGCTGGTCATGTTTTCAAGATCTGAACAAAATGACAGGTAGTCAAACTAAACTACTCTGCAGAATAATTTACCTCAACTATGGCTTAGTAAAACCAGAGTGACTTACAGACATTTTCACTTCCAGCTGCACCACTCTTTTTATGGCCACCATTTTCAGAGAGCCTGGTCTAGGACAAGTACACATCAGCATAGCTTAGGATGGGAAGAGAAAGGCATGCATTAGAAGAAGAAAAGTTCCATACATTTTGCAGTTAAAACTACAGTTGCATGCTTAATTGTACAGATAACAAATATATAAATGTCTATCTATATCTATATATCTATATATATATACTTTTATGTTTTGCTTGAAGCCCTTGTGAATTTTAGTGATTTGCAAAGAGGATTAGAAGGTTATGAATGCATAGAATGATGTGTGCTGTAGAGTAGAATGTGTAAAATTATTATTCACAATCTTCAATAGGAATTTCTTTTCTTTTTAAAGAAAGAAAAATGTTAAATAAATATATCTATGGTTTTAGAAATATTTACTATTTCTAAATAGTAAATTTCAGAAAATTCAATAGAAAAAGGCTATATTCTATTATTATTTTTTGTCCATCAGGGAAACCACATACACGTATTTTTTTCCTTGCTACTATTTTACATGCAATAATATATCTTTTAAAATTTGGTTGGTATTAAGATAGGAAATATAATTCTAAATGTAACTACAAGATTTTTTGAGCCTCAGACACTGTACTGTAACTATACACTTAGTTCCAAACTGAACTGTCATCTGAACTGAAATTTTTTCATTGGTTATTCTCTGTGATTTGATGAAGCAGAGCTGACTTTTCTTTCTATGATTTTCTAAAAAATTTTTAATAATATAACTATTTTGGACTACAGCTTTTCATGATAATTAACAGCCTAAAGTCCATGCCAAGAAAAGCTTACAAAGGCCAAAAGTAGTCTTGGCAATGCAAAATCTTGTGTACTTTCCACACTAGAAGTGTTTGTTGTGGATAAGAGGTGTCAGAATAAAAGAACCAGACAGTCTTAGAAGTGAAGCTCTACAACTCATAAAGATCCTGGCATTGTGGGCCTGATTCCAGACTCCAGTGTGCTTTTTAGGTTAAACAGAACATTTATTGTTTTAAAATGTACCCCTGTTTTCCCACGGCCACAAGCCATGACCACCACCTTCTTAAAGCAACAATTTCTCACTTCCACTTCTCCAACCAGTGACCTGAGGCAGTATAGAACAACAACCTAAGATGCATCCATAAGGGTTTCAGGCTCCTCCCTTTCATGGCTAAAGCAGAAAAATTTACTCTTTCCTGGCTGAAAGCCAGGAGACTCACATTAGCGCTTATCATAAATGCAGGATCTGAAAATGATAGAGACTGATCAATAAGAGAAATGGATTTGCTAGGAAAAAATAAAAAGTTTCCTCAGGACTTGTGTCTTTCAAGCACCTCTCACATGTCTGAAGTAACATATCTCTGCTTAAGACTGAACTTCTACCCTTTTTAAAAACTATTTCTATCCAAAGAAGTGAACGAAAGGCCTGAAGTTCCTAGCTCCTCAGAGTCCCACGGTAGTATCTGTGCACAGGAACAAGTATTTAAAATATCCAACAGTGAAATCTGTCAAGAACCATGCTTCAGCAGAGGGCTGCACTCATGTGGATATTGCCCTTGAAGTTTCAGGAGTCTGACCAGACACATCCAGCAACACAAAAACTGGGTCCATTTTAGTTTGGCTGATCAATCACAGTCCTATGCAGGAAAGAACCAACTTAAGAGTAGCTTATAAGGAAAAGAGGCTCTGTTAGACCTTTGAGGTGAGAATGACCTTCCTGCCTTTATTCTCCCCTTCTCAGGGTTTGCTTTTCCTGCAATCACTTGAACCTTGCAGCATCTAATTTACTCTGTTGCTAAACAGATGGGCTCTGCTGGCAACTTTCATGGTCTGTGTGCCATTCTTGTCCCTTGTGCAAAAAAAAAAATGGCAATTCTCTTCACACCTTGTGTAGTGCTTTTAATTTGTCTTCAAGGTTTCTCAATTGCTGCTATTACATAAAGAAAATATAACCCAAAAGTTGTATTAAAAGTATTTTGATGATGCAAAACAAAAATTAGTTTTTCAAAAAGAAGTATCAACAGAAAATACTTCTTTTTATCCTTTTAACTGGATCACTGAAATTTAGAAGAAGGATGAAAAAATCTTCGTCCTTACCCCCAACAGTGGCAAAGTGGGTGCCTAAAACAGGCAGTGCAGCTTTAAGGCCCTGCAATAATTGAGTTATGAGAATTAATTAAGATGTTTCCAATTTTGCCCTGCCCATGTAAACTGGCTGCCAGATTTGACTGACTTTGCTACAGTTGCTCTTTTTTAAGGTAATAAAGCACATTTTGCAATTAAATAAGATATCTAGTGCAGTACAAAATTGAAAAGAAGACTTAAGTTCTTTTTCAGTCTAGTCTAAAACAAGATTTTAGCCTTAGATTTCTAAACAAACTTAAGAAAATCACATCCTTCATTAGAAGTATTCTTATTATATCCTGTTAGGCTTATCACATCCATTTAAACACAAGCTGTTATAACGTTCCAGTGGAATTTATACAATTGGTGAAAATATACATCTAGTTTTGATGTGTATATTACAATATTCTCTACCATTTTGCTTTTGACTACCTAATTGCTATATTTAGCTATATTCCTGATGAGCTTCTCTCATCTCCCCAGAAAAAATTACAGGGAGATCAAGAGCAAATCAAATCCATGTGCTTTATATGTCTTAAGGTCTGCCTGGATAGGATGCAAAATATGTTGAAAGATTGTGGCTTGTTTCTAATAACTTGGGGTTTTTCTCTGTTTGTTTTTTACCCCCCTTCTTCAGATGCCTGAGATATATTTCACTTAAAGCTAATAAAATGAATTTTAAAGTATGCATCTCACAGACATTAAGCAAGCTGCTTCATTTTGACTCAATTCTCTTAGGACTCAGTAAGTGCAAAAATCCACTGGAAGTACAAGGCTGCTTCTCTAAATGTAGAAACACAGAAGCGTACAAAACTTCTCATTTTCAAAAAAAAGAAGACAATAATAAATAGTGTCCTGTGGTCATTGAAGGTTATTGTAAAAAAGCAAAAGTTTTTTTTTTTTTTTAATTCAGCCTTCAGTTATGAATAACCCGGTATGGTGCACACAAGAAGATAAGAGATGCGTGAGGTACAGCTAGATCTTAATAATAGCAGACATCATCTGTACTACAGCCTCTGGGAAAAAGAAAAGTGCTTGTTGTCATTGTATCTGGATTTTCTGTTGCAATTAAATGTTTCTTTAGCATATGTGAAAAGGGAACCAGGACTATTAGTGGATGTTTGGGCTGTTTTGCTTGGTTTTTTGTGGATGCTGACAGCCTGGTCAGAGAAAATTTCAAAGCATCAGACAGCAGCAGGGCCAGTGAGAAATAAAACTTTCCCAGGCACTGCTTTGAAAGAACTATAAACAATCTTTCTGCACCTGATGTTTATTGCAAGATGTTTGCAAAGAGGTGTTGTTCCTAATTAGCCAATGATGGTGAGGGGATGTTAATTAAAGGACCAGTCGTGTCCAGCTGCTTTGATACTGTCTGTATAAAAGTGTGCTTTCTGAATAAACCTTGCTTTTTATGCCCTCTGAGAAGATCGGAGATGTTCCTTCATTCAGCTGTCCCTAATACGATAGCGACAGTTTTTCACAACAAAATGGTAATAAAATGGTTCCTATACATTTAACTCAACATTAAGGTACATATGGTTTTGTTCCAGATATTACAGACATGAAAACTCTAAAAGGAAATAAGGTGAATGATGTAAAAAGAAGTAAATAAAACATCCACTGAGAGCAGTCTTGTAGCAGTGGTGAGCAGAGCAGCTCCTAAGTTTGTTCCCTCTTTGACCACTCTTGCCTGGCTCTCTGCAAGGGATGGCTTTACCGTCACTCAGAATAATGAAACATTCTATCTCTTCCTCATCCTGAGTCAGATCAACTTAACCTCACAGGGAAGACAAGAATTATTAAGCACTTCAGACAACTATGAAAATGTCCTTTGTTTCATGGTCAAAATGGCACGATGTTTTCAGTCTGGCCTAAAGGAGGTCAGGCTTCACAAAGGACTTCTGTTCATTTCCTCATTTCTGAAATATGCAAACTTTTAAAAACAAATCAGGTTTTAACAAGACTATGAAACAGCCTTACTGCTAAAATATTGAAAAACATAGTATGCACAGTTGGAATTATGATTGTTAGATTATCTTTAGCAGTAGTTTTCTTCTGCATTGAAACAGATCTTATCTAAAAGAAAGTAACTGTAGAAAAATGGGTCAAATGAGGTAAGAAAAAGAGTAAGATTACGGAGTAACTTTACAGAATGTGTGTATAGTGAAGCAAACTAAATCTAGAAAGAATGTGTTCACTGTAATATATTAAAGTGTGAAAACATATTCAAATTCTTGTCTAGAAAAAAATTTGAAAAAAGAATTTTTTTAAATAGTCAAGTTAGGCTATTAAATTTTGACACAACATTTCTTTCTACCAATTTCTCTTTGATGAGACAGTTGAAGGGTGTTTTTCTGCTGCTGCTGAACTAGCTAGGAAAAATATCATAATGTTATGCATACTTTTTATAACCTATATTTTTTTCATTTTGTGCTTCACACACTATTCTTGTGAAACAGCAGAATGAGTTGAAAAAGTAGCTTGGAGGACTATTACAGGACAGGAAAGGAGAAGGAGTAGGTATCTTACACCTATTTTTGGTTTGTGATCAATGCAGCAACTCAGTGTGAACTGCTGCTTCTGTTATCATAAAGGCTCTTTCTTGAAAGTGATGTAGAAATTATAATTAAATGGGGGTTGTCCCTCAAAGTGAGCATAAACATCTGCAAAATAAGCAGAAGAAACACAGAATGAAGCCTTTTCGGCTTTCAGTCAGAAACAGGCTTTATCCTTCAATACTTCCATTCCTATTCATAATTTAGCTTCTTGGTTTTATTTCACTGCTTTGCTAAAGAGACTATTGATTCAATTGATTCTATTGGCTATTTCACATCAACCTGTATTTAGATGACACGAGATGGGTATGTCAGAGTTAATTTCATTTTCTGCACATTTACTTTGTGGCTTAGCAGTAGCAAGGGAAAAAAACAGACATCATTACAAAAAAAGAATCATTCTGATTTTGGGCTTCATTTTCTTCCCTTGAAGGATGAGATTTTTTTTCATTTCCATCACTTGACCTTTGTGAGCTTTCCTCACATTTAATGTTTTTATCATATTTCTGAAGTGATTTAATACCATTGTTATTTCTGAAAAAATATAAAAATTAATGAATCAAGCAATGAAATTAGATGTTTATATTTTTTTGTTTTTAGGGTATGCATTTACTTAATACACATTCAAGTGCTGTATAGTTCAACATGGGGGTCACATAGAATGCCACCAAATAAGAAGACTAATTTTTCTTTTTAAATACCTGTGCTTGTTTATACAAGCAGTTATTTTCCTCCTCTTTCCTCTGCTATTTCTCCTCCTCAAACCTGAATAAGGCCATGAAATGAAAACAGGAAGTAAGAATGCTAGGCAGCTCTGAGATTGCAGATTGGTCGTAGGATTGCATTTGACTCAAGAAAAGTGAAATTCCTTCTTTTTGAATCATTTTTCTAAGAAGAAAAATCCTCTATAAAACCTGGAAAAATACTGATATTGAGTTTTCTACATTGTTAAAAAGATTAATCAAATATTTCCATAAGCAGCACTATGCCTTTTTGTTGTTAGACAAATGTGAATTTGAGTGAAATGTACAGCACACAGCTGTACATTGGTGGTCTTCTGATGAATGCTCTATGACAAATACTGACTAATCAGGTTCAATTTTACAAACTGCCATGATTTTATTCAAAGGCAGAAATACTTAGAAATTCAAAGAAAAAGAAAAAAGTCAGGGATCCAAACTGCAGTGTTGTAAGAAACTGTAACAAACTGCCTCTGGTCCAGGTTAACTCATACAGAAATAGTCCAAGATCTACTAAAATACTTATTATTTTGGTCCCCTGCCCTTATGAAACTGAGCCATTTCTAGCAGTAAGATGAAATAGTGTGGGCAGCATGAAGACACTTAGATGTCTCATATAAGCCTCCAGTTGGAGAGAGTGTTAAGACAACTCTTTTTGCTAGAAATTATTACTTTCAGAGAGAAGCTCTTATGCTCTGATGTTCTTGATATTGTTGAAAATTATTATTTTAACTTTGACTACAATAATGTAGACAGAAAAAATAATTCTAAAGCTTTTAAAAATTATTTTTCTTTGTATATTAGTATAATACATATATATCTAACCTGATTTTAATTAACATATTTCAATTTCAGGTAGAAAATGTTAACATTTTTAGTGTATTTCATGTTCAGTTTAATATTGTATTTGGTAAGCATCTAATTAACTAATTTATGACTAGCTTTGTGAAGCTAAACCATCACACTTTGTCCCAAGTGTCATTTGAACATTTGTAATAAAGTAAAATGAAAGAGATAAAATAAAATACTTTGAATGAGCCAATAGTCTGGTGTGTAAAATTAAACTCAGACATACAAGGAAAAACTACCCATGACTTTTCATCATGTAAAAAACATGGTTTGTATAGTAAAGTTTCTAAAGCAAAGAAGTTTACAATTACCAAGAGTTGGTATAGATAAAGAGTGGTCAAAATAATTCCCTGATCTGTGAGGTTTTAAACCAACTGTTTGGCTTGGTCATGATTCAGTCATACAAGAAAAAAGATCCTAAGACAATAAACAGCCCCATTCCCATTATGGAAAGGAAATTGAGAACACAAGTATTTTCAGCAGCTGACTTGGATCTTGGGAAACTGTAAATATGATCAAGTAGGTAATCATAGCTACAGCCAATATAACATGAATTATGAACAATACAGTTTGACAAAACACGACAAGGAAAAGGACACAGAGCTAGAAGACCCCAGCAGCTACAGTCCTGTTCTTTTAAAATGTAGACTAATTCTGTTAGGAAAGAATAGGTTATAAGCAGTTTGACATACCAGTCTCAAAACTTCATTTTTTTAAACAAAAAGTAAATATAAATAACATTACTAAGAACACTTTAACAAAGGCTATAGAGAATAAAAGAATCCCATCACTTTCTATTTCCTTCGAGTGTCCTCACTCAAAGTAAATGCAGTATACAGTATATTGGACACAATTCTAATATAAATTAATTTCGAGATAACCACAGGCACTTTTAAGCGATCTTGTTTGTGACTTCAGTCTAGTTATAGGAGACTCATCCATGTTTCACCTCAAAATCACCTGGTTATTTGGGCCCAGAAAGAATATAAATTGTATAATTGTTCCCTTTATATCTCACACAATGACTAGCATCTACAGCCTAATGGAGAACAATGGCAATAGTTTCCATGCTTGAAATGTTGTTTTCTTTACCTGATAATAACAATTTAAGTGTAAGCAGTAGGAAGGAGAATAAGGTCAATGACCAGTAACAGATTTTGTCACATTGGTTTTCTTTTTATTAAGAAACTTTAAAAGTCAAACAAGGTAACTCCTAAATCTCTGGTGCTGCTGATGTAACAGTGATTAATTGTGTTAATCACCTTTATTCTATTTCAAGTGTCTTTCATGGGGCCTCATAGTACTGGACAAGCACTCTTTGGTGTGGAGCTGTTAAACCTAAATAAATTAACAAATAAAAAACCAGCAACCTACCTAGAAAAGTTGTAGCGAAATTTTCATGAGTTCTCCTTTGGATGCACAAACCAGGAGCACCCTTGTAGATTCCTGCCTTACTCCAAGTTAATGTGACTAATTAAAATCCTTTACCATCCATTTTAAGGCACAAAACCCCATGTAAAATGTCTTTTAGGACATTCCATCATACAGTACTGTCTGTGATTTCCACCACTTGACACAATTCACTTAAACAGAAGGAATAGTATTACATAGTATTCTTTATACCCTTGTAGTCTGAAACTGATGCAACATTTTCTTAGAATTTAATGTTAATTGCAAGAATTCTACCCCTGCTGATTAGACCAGTTTTATAATGTCTCACTCACGACGTGGGAATAGATAACTTACAGACACTGGGGAGAAGTAACAATGACTAAACTCTGCCTTCCCCAGTGTTAAAACACACAAAAATATAAAATATTTTAAAAATATCTCTATATAAACAATAAGGTAGAGTTCACATCTGTTCAGCCAAAGCCAAGGAAACACCTTTATGATTATTTCAGTTTGGGGTTTCTGTACTTGGTTGCAATTGTGGGCCCATTAGGAACCCAAATACAGTTCACATCAGAGAGCCTGATTTCTGCAAGTTTGGAAAGTGTAGCGTGGACAAGCTAATTCCTGTTACTAGATGAATCTCAAGTCTCATCAAAGGTACTGAAGTGAAGGAGATGTTTAACTGAACTTAGGTTTTGATGAACTAACTTATTGCTTACAGGCATTTTACCAGATCAAAGGATTTAAATTCATCCGATTAAGATCACAATCTTTGCAAAATCACACCCTTGTGCAAAGTTAGCTTTCAAAATCATGCTTCTTTCTTGACACAGTTATTGCTTGGAAGCAAAAAATATATAAATTAGGTGCACACTTTCATCCTATACATTCAACTGCATCTGTATTTGGTATTTAGATTTCACACACTCGCATAAATAAATTTTAACTCAATAATGACTAGACTAAAAATACGTTCATAAGAAGGCAAAATAAAACCTGGAACCCTCTATATCATTGCATAAATCATCAGAATAATTCTGGAACTTAGGGATTTAACAGCCAAGAAGCATTAAATAAGAGGAGAGCTCTTATAAACTAGAACACAATTACTTATTTTATTAGAAATTTGTACAGACAGAGTTACTATTCTGTTCTTATGATCTAAAATAATTGCACATAGATTTGATGAAAATGAGAACTATGTGCTTTGAATACAATTATCCTGAAATTTGCTGATAAATTTTTTGCTGACAAAGAATCATGACTTTTTCTTTGTATTTTTCTTTGTCTCGTAATGTACTGTATAATTTTCTTATTTTTCATAGAAATTGATTTTTTAAAAATGTTTTGCATTTTTGTCTTCTCCTATGAGAACACTGTTAATTATTCTTATTCTTGCATCCCTCCAGTCACAATTCTGTGAAATATTTATGGTGCAGAGGTGATACAAAAGGCATCAGAGATGTGTGGGTAGTGGCGAGTCTTCACTTAGCAGGATGTTTTACAGGTCTGTGAAAGGTATGTGGGACATGGGAGTAAGAGTGGTGAATGTGTGTTCCTTTGAGGCTGCTTGAAATTCTGGGGTGCACTTCAGAACACCCTGTAAAATGTCAGACTACAGACTGTGTAAACTATCATAGGTCCAGTGATGTCAAATGGAGATTATAGCATCATCATTTTAACCTTGGTATTTTGTAGTCTGGCACGCTGCTGTAGCCTCATACAATCCTTCATATATAATTTAACACTTTAAAGTACCTTTTTCCCCTTATATTTTGACTGACAAAGAACAACTTAATTGATTTATGCTCTTTTGTACACAGGAATTTTTTCCTTCTCTGTTTTGTAGATAACAATATGTTTGGTTTTTTACACAGCAACACTGGACTGTTATCTCAATTTTCTTTCTGTAAAAGTACTCTTTTTCTTCTTTCTTTTTGGACTGCCAGAAAACATGTCCACTCTCATGTCCACTCTGGCTCAGTACCTTGTTTGCTAATGAACTGTGACAAATTATAGTAATAATTTCCTCAGATTATATTGTGGACCTTAATGACAGTTCCTTACCAACCGTTCCAATTACCAGTGCATCCCTAATTCTTTCTTCTATGCTTTCCCACATTTCACAACACTTAGCCAGTTGTTACAACATCCTGAGGAAAACCTTTATTGATCATTCCCTTTTCAGATACATAATCTTCTCATGTCTTTGTTTTCACAGCTGAACACGATCAATGTGATCCCTTCCTGTCCTCCTACTAGTCTGTCTGTTACTGCCTTTCTGTTCCTGTTCCTGCAAACTACAACAAACTGCAAATTCAAATAAAACTTTCAGAAATTATTATACATCAGCTACAACTGAGGTTTTGCTGCTAAGTTTTTCTCTTCTCTTAGGGACTAAGGCGATCATTAGTGCAAGTAGTTTAATTGCTTTCACTTTTGGTTTTTGGTTTTGTTTTTTTTCCCACTCTCTTCATTATCATAACCCATCAGTCATATCTGATATTTAAATCGAGCCTACAAACCTCCTCAATCTGTGCTTCCAAATAGATGTGTGAGCCTCAGGGGCCAAGTCAATACAAAGACAGAAAAGTATTCCTTTAAAGGAGTTATCCATTCTGGTAAGAAAGGTTTTAGATGTGAATATCTCCTTCTATGAAAAGCTAGAGGGATAATCAATTCTTACTAAAAGAAAAAACCTCGGAGTCCACAGTGCCAGAAAGAAATCCCATCAATTGATACAACTGCACTATAGATGAAATTTTTCATTAATGGCAAAACATTATATGTTTATCAGAGCTATGGGAGGACAAATGCCCTTGCCACAAATGAGATGCCTCTCAGCTGAAACTTAACAGCTTTAACAAGACATTCAGAATGCTTTAAAATCAGGACACCACTGCAACATCATCTACCACTGTAAATAGTGACTTTCCTTTCTGTTATCTCCTTAAACAACATCTTTGCATGTTCAATCCAAAATGCATAAGCATGATCTGGGTAACCAAGAATGCTATTTTCCCTAATCTAGAAAATGTCTTCAAATTTTCCCTCCTGCAGTGCTTCTAAATACAATTGAAACTATGTTTTTTCCTGCATATTACACAATGCAAACAGCTATCAACCTGTCAGATGAGAGAGGGTGCTCCTGATACCTCTGTTTCAGTAAGAACTAGTAACTATAAAATTTTAGTCTTGGTGCTGAGGAGTTCACTGTTTTGTTCTGTGTCTGGCCACACAGATCTGTGGCCCATTAGTAGTAATAACAACAAATACAGCCTGTATGACAGGAATTACTCAGCCACTTCAGGTAAAGTTGTGGGTATCATGAGAATTTGATGGTCAGAACGTGAGGCCTTTAAAATTTCTTTCTCATTTTCTTCAGTGTCTAGAATACTTCACTCAAACGTTATTCAGGCTAGGCCTGAAGAAGAATTTAGGCATTTAAGTATTATTGTATAGGACTTCTGAAACCCAATGCCTATTTGCTATCCAACACCATAGGTTCCTTGGGTTTTCACAGTCAAATTACTATGGTGTTGTTCCTAACACAAAGTTCTTGAGTAACCTGAGCAATTGGCAGCATTGTGGCATCCCTCTGCCTGCTTGTGTTAGCCTGCTCTAGTATGCAAACTCTCACAAAGGTACTGCTTTGAGAGCTATATAAAATATTCTGTGCTTCCGTGGATGAAGCTCACATCTCCCCCTTTGAAGTCATGGTTCTCCCAGGAAGCTCAAGTCTTTCCCTCTGCTGTTTTGGGTAGTGAAAAAAACCCCAATGGGTCACTGAGTGCAAGTCAAGGATGCCTAAACACATCTCAGTTATGGTTTTCTATTCCCATGTGCAGTGTGGTTCTTGGTTGTTAAGGTCCATTGGACAGAATAAAAATATACGGAAATCTGTACCAGTGGATCATTTTAACAAAAACTTTGCTTGTACTTTGTGCTAAAGCCTACATTCCAAGCCCACGCATTCCAGACATTGATGTGAAGAGATATCATGTTAACAAGATATGTCTATTTGAATAAATATTTCAATGCTAACTTCAAATTGATTAATTTTTTCATTTTTTCTTTATACTTTATTTATAAGATTCTCTTTTGCTTTCTCAGTTTAAGTAAAGAACTGTAGTTAACTGTAAAACTGATTGCTTAAAGTAATTAATAATTTTCCTTATGAAATTTCCTAGGTAAATTAAGGATTTTAAAATTGAAGGTGTTTCTCTTGCGTAAATGGAATACACAGAGAGCCTTGACTGAGAAATAGATGTATTGCCCAGACATCTAAATGTGTTTCTTTTTTATTCTTTTACTAGAATAAATACCTGTCAGGCTAGGGTGCAGGAGAACATTGTTTTCAACAAATAGAAATATATTGATACCTTCTTAATAGTACTAATTTTCTAAAAAATAAAACGTTTAGCGCTTTTTTAAAAATTATTCTACTAACAACATTAGTCTCGTGATCAGAGTTTACATTCAGCCAACATTTAGTATAAAGTGCTATTTTCTTACCAGTATCTCAGCAAACCAAGGCTGCTATTGCAGTGTCTTGCTCAGAGTTACACCAATCTGGTATTTTAACCAAAAGAACTCCCATTTTTTTTCCAGGCCAAAGGCAATACTCATCAAATAACCTTGTGGAAGGGAAAAGGAAGACCAGCTGAAAACCCAGGACACAGACAGACTGTATGTGTGCATATATGTTTTAAAGCATGTTGACAAAAATATAAACATTGAGACTGATAAAATGAATGGGAGAGCAAACCTTATCTGCTCCTTGAGGTCATTAGTAAAGAGCATTCCTTCTGAGATTTCTAATGAAGAACAGGAGTGACCAATATCAGGTACTGAAAAGTATGGAAATGTATAAGAAGATTTTGAAAACAATAGAAAGAAATTAGAAGTTAAGTAATAGGAGCTTGACAGGGTGTTTGCACTGATGTTTGAGACTGATTCTGTCCTATCATAAGTGAGAAAAAGTCTCATTCTTTTATGTTTGCTTCTTGGGGAATGGACTGCTACTCTGAGAATTTTCTCAGAGTGCATGTTCTGTTTAGGTTTTATTTACAGCATCATCAAAAAAGCAAGGCAATGGTAGGGAAACATTTTGCCAACCAGTTCATCAGAAAATCTTGGAATTAGCACAGTATTACTGATTTAGATTTTGAAGCCAAATTCGTGCCAAGCTACACTACAGGTAACAGAGGTGTATGGGTTTGGCACGGCCTGGTTTTTGGTAACAGGGAGGGGCTCAGAGGTGGTAAAGCTACCATTGTTGGAGGTGTTTAAGACTGGACGTGACTCAGACTCACCTCAGTGTCATGGTCTGGTTGACAAGGGGGTCTTAGGTCATAGGTTGGACTTGATGATCCCATAGGTCTTTTCCAACCTAGCTGATACTCTGATTCTGTGATTCCATAATCCATTCCTTTATCTGCAAGGAGAACCTTTATGCAGGTTGGATGCATACCAACTGAATACATAATGTAGCATTTTCTGTAGGAAGCATTATGACTAAAAAACAGCTTCATCAGAATTAAGGTAATTTCCAAGGCTAAGCAATAACAGAGCTGTATAAAGCAGTCAAATTAAAACAAGAACTAATCAAACCTCTTGTCATCATGTAATTTGCATTTTATGAAATTATTAAACAATTTAGAAAGTTAATTTTCATTATTCACAGTCTTTGGCACTGCCTTAGCCAGGGCTAAATGCAGAAACACCAGAATACTGAGCAACTATAAACCCCCTTTCTTATGATGCTGAATATAAGTAAGGATCAGACAGGTGTTACACAGTCACACTCGAGCAATTCATGTCACAAAGACTTCAGCAAGGGCAGGATTTCTCTGACAGTCCATGCATGGTCAAGAATTTTAGGCTGTGGAGCACCAAACCCAGCATAGAAAAAGAAACTAGGATTAAACAAATTAACATAACTGAGTGCAGCATATCACAGCAACCTTCCTGCTAGATCCTGTTCAAGAATAGCTAATAAATAGCTAATTAAATTAGGAAAAACGTAGTGTTTATGAACTTGTGAAGCTCCTTCAGCTTGAGAAAGATTGAGAAATATTTCCTCCAGTCACAAAAGTGGCAAAACCAGCTCTGAGTGCTCCAGCTTGCTTCCTTCAGAGAAAGGAGAAAGCAAGTATGCAGAACCACGCAGCAACTTTGAATTTTCTGTTTTTCCTGTCAGCAGATTTATTTCTTTGGGTGAAATATTGAAAGGTTTACTAGAGATATAATTTCTATTAATTGGAATTTGAATTGCATTCCTGTGAGTATACCAGTATATAATGGGCCTATTTGCTTTGGTTCCCAAACTGTAAACCAAGTATAACTTACTTCAGTTTTACAGGAATTTTGAGTTTTAAATATTGGCAAATTTCTCAGCTGGTGACACAGAATATATGGGTGTATACAGACAGATTACTTGAAAATGCATAAATGTAAAGAACAAAAAACCTAAACTGTTGCTGAAATAGTATGAAGGGAAAACATTTACTCTATGTTTTTCTCTTGATCATTCTTGTGATGAAAGACTGAAAAATGTTCACTGTTAAAGAAAAAGCTGTTGAAAATTTATACACAAAAGGCCAGTCAAGATACTATAATAAAGGCTCAGAATTTTAACAGCCATTCTTTTTTTCTGTTTGCATAATATAGATTTCCACAATTCAAATGGAGATCTCACCACAAGAGGTTACCCTTTGATTTTACATTATGCTGAAATACTGTTTGATTCTTAGAGACTTAAGTCTTTGTTCTTACTATAAGCGTCAAAACAACTTTATTAAGTGCACAGCATTATACAAGGCTTCATGCCAAACCTTGTAAAATGTCAGTGCCATGCTTTTCTTGGAATCTTATAATTAATTCATCATCAGAATAGCTTTGGGGTCTTATTCTGATCCATTTTCTAAACAATGTTACCAGGAAATTATTTTCCATGCTTCTGTTCATTTAAAAAATACCACTGCTGAATTTACAACAAGTAAACTAGTTAAAAGAAAGCCTTTGGGGGATGTAGTAAATTAAAAATGAAAACACACTCAGAGGAATATGGAATTTACAACCAGAAAAATCTCATAAAAAGTATACATTGCAAGGTTTATATGAATCCAATACAGATTCTGTAAATACTTAGAGCAATATAAATAAATGATTGTTGAACTCAAAGACAAGTAGTTTATGTCACCATATCCTGCCTGACTGCTTCATTCCTCTATGATAGAAAGCTCCTCAGTGGTAAGGGAGAGGACTTTGTTAGTTACTGCCATGAAGTAATATGAAAAGTCAGAAGGAGGTTTACCTTCAGTAACTGAAAAAGGACCTGGCTCAAACACACTGAAACGTGATAATATTCTTTCTAAATGTCTCAAGGGTTTTGATTTCAGAGATACATTACTTTTTAACATAGATTTACTCATAACTTCTTGATGGCAAATTTCAGCAGTGTTGATTTCATTTATATTTAGGAAAGATATGGTTCCAAAGTGAACTCAACATTAAGAGGAAAATGTACACAAATAAAAATAACTCAGCAGCAAACATGAGCCCTTGTCTTTCAGTAACACTAGAAAGATTATTTTAGCAGTCTTCCTTAAATAACAAAATTATAAATTCTGGATTTATCTTTGATTATCTTTCTATTTGAAAAAAAAAAAGAAGATTACACACAAAAGAACATTACACACATTTTGAGACTAAGTACTGGGAGGGAAATGCCATTTTCTCTGTAACGTATTCTTGTAGAAAATCTGGTTCTACTCACGAGCTTACAAGCTGCCCTGCTCCTAGCATTTAAATTAAGACTAGCAGCTTCCTTACACTTCCACAGTACACTTGAGCTGTAGTTCTAGTCAGGACTTGAATGAAGATAACATAGTAGAGTGGTCAGCTGGAGGACAGTCAGTACCTCAAAGGCGTTAAAGGAATATAACTGCTACGAGGAGAAAGAGACAGCAGAGCAGCAGTAGCTCACCAGTTACACACAATTTTAATGTTTGGCTGTCTCTCTTATGCATTGTACCAATGTCTCTGAAGTGTGCTTCCTGCAATTTTCCCCTCTTCTTTTCCACATGTCTTGTGACTTCAAGTGCACAGTGTGCTTTCCCTTCTCTGCTTGCACTGCTGAGCTTAAGAAGCAAGAAAAGAAAACCCTTTTGAGACTAAGGCAAATTGAAAGGATGTCAGTAGTTGCTTGAATCTTCTCACACTTCCTCAGCTGGAAAAAAAAAAAAAAAGAAGGAATGGTCTGTGAAGCTCATTCAGATGACAGCCAGCAAGCAGTAGACTCTAGACACCCTCTCATATGCATTAAAACCTCTGACGGAAAAGATTAAAGGAAGCATGGGACTGGAAGCAGGACTTTGCAAGAGCAGAAATGGACAATGTACTGCAAGTGAGCACTTGCAAGAGAAGGAAGGGGAGGTTTGCAGATATACTATAATGTCTCAAAACTTTTCACCTTAAAGTTCCTGTTCCTATGCATGACTTTATGATTCCCAGCTGGCCAAAAAACATCAACATGATTTTGCTAAATCACTTTCATTATATTTCAGATCAAATATTTAATTCTTCTCAATGTCATTTTGTTCAGTTAACCCTTAGCTACAACCAGCAGGAAAAGTGTAAATTTAAGACAGCTATTGAAAGATTGACAAAGTTCCGCTTGCCCTAAATTCGCAAAAAATTCCATTTGACAGGATGACTCAGAACATTTGTAACAAATTACATATCAAATTAGTATTAAAAAAAAAACTTTATTAGGAAAATTGCAGTTCTAAGGGAAGAAGCTTAAAATAGATTTTCTTTAGGGTTTCTTCCAATCCATTATATAAGCCTATGAAAACACTATAATGAGAAAAAACATCTTTGAGGTATTCCTTCTCCAAACTTTTAATAGTCTATTTCTATCTGATGGCTCTGAAGGCACAGGTACTCTCACTCTGCATAAAGCCTGCCTAAGATGCAAAGGTGGGATAGCAGAGGGGGTTTTATTGTGTTGCTAAATCTATTCCATGCTGTAGGAAAATGTGTGAGTGCACAGTTAATTTTAAGCAAGGCAGAAAATTCATCTGTTATGTCATCCTGTTATGCTAAAAGAGGATATTTTAGAAAATAATACCCTTGTAAAGAATTGCTATCAATTTTGGTATGACCCTGTGACCCTAATATTTTCCAGATATACAAGAGAAACACTGTGCTGTGAGATCTCTGTGCAGCACTAATGAGAAAACTGGTGCCTCCATTTCCTCTGTCTGCACTTCAGAACAAGCAAAAGGAAGCTGAAGAGCTTTCAGAAGCATGCTTCAACAATGAGCTGAACTCTGAAAGTCATGTTTGTCCTCAGTTTAAAAGGACACCTCCTCTGTAAATCCCTGTTTAGGAAGATCTTTCAATCTAGCGAAGCAGAACACGAGCTAACATTAAGATATGACATCTAGGAAAATGCAATCTAAAACTGGAACCAGAGTTCTAGTTTTAGATATTTCTAACTTGAATTCAATGAATTCTAAGATAAGAATTGCAAAAGTGCATTGCATGGAATACCTCATAAAAAAAGGTGAAGTTTAACAGTTGTGGCATTTTGTTCAGCCTGTCTGTTCCTTTACTTCTTGTGCTTAAAAAGAAAGCTATTTTAACATGTGGCAAAATTACTTTTAGGCATCCAGCAGTGCACCACATAGAAAAAACATAAGACCAAAAAAAGGTGGGATGTTTACGCTCAATAGCAAATTGTTGGGAAAATGAGCCAGGAAATTCTTAAGCCTGTTTATAAAACAGGAGAAAAAGGGCAAGATTTGAAAGCATCTTTTGTTGAGAAATCCTCAATCCTTAGATTTAAGGATTTCCTACAAATTTTTTATCTTCCAAGTTTAAAACTTGGTATGAGAATTTGTTATAAGGAACAGGAACATATAGGAACAATGTCTTAGAAGTAGGTCCTAAATATGAGGTACTTACACTTTTGATCTCTTTCTAGCAGAAATTGAAATTTATATTATTCTCTTTAAACCTATTTCATAACTGAACTTCTTAAAAACCCCTGGTAAAGTATACTCTGAGACTTGTTTTGGCTCAGTGTTCTACACAAATACATTGCACATTGGGTTTGTCAACAACAGGATGCTCTTTCCATGGTAAAAAAAAAAATGTATTAAGATTTGGCTTTCTAAATTGATGCGCTTGATTGATAGACTTAATTGCTGTAATTACAGAAAAATAGCAGAGCAGAATAAGGGAAAAGAAATGGTGTATTTATGCATTATTAAAAACTGAAAATATTACTCTTTAAAGTTATTGTTTAAATTTAGTAGTGGCTTTTAAATTTAGTAGTGGCCAAGTATTATAGGTAAAAGTAGCTGCTAATCTTTTTGAAAGACAATTTTTATTTAAAATCCACAGTAAACTCTTCCTTTGATTGAGTAGCTATTATAAATTGCAAAGGGGGACTTCTGGATTCCATGGGGTGTAAAATAATATAGGAAACCAAAAATATTATCAATGTGAATAGTTCCATGTCCTTAAATACAATAAAAATTCTGAAAATGTTTTCTTCACAAATAATGTAGGGCCTAAAATTAAAATGGATACTTTCTCTTAATCACATATAGCACTTTCAGTCAATTACAACTAAAAACAATGAGCTTTTAAAAATTAAAAAAATTGTTTGCTTTCTATAAGTACATGCTTTTTCTTCCTGTGCCATATACTTTTCCAGTACATATACTATTTTTCTTTAAGTCTTCAGTTTTCAGATTGCATACCTAATATAATGCTAACAAAACTGTAGTTTCAGAAAACATCACCACAAAATAATATCTTGAACTTTATTCTATGCATAAAAATGAATTGTTTCCTGAAAACACTTTGTACTGTAGATACCCATTTTGAATGTCATCAGTTTATATGATCTATAAACTTCAATCAAAAGGAAAGACTATTTGGTGCGTGTTTCTTAGGCTTCAGTTAAAGTTTATGCAGGCCTTTCAGAAAAGCTACACAGAATTTCATATGTAAAGGTAATGAAAATTGATCAGAAATCTTCAGTGAGAAATCAGATCTATTAATTTTAAACCTCCAGCTGTAATTACCAATATTTTGCTAGTGCTGACAGTTGTATGTTCTAACCCACGATTTTGCTTTGGCTCAAGTCAGAATTCCAAAAAACGGCAGCAAATAATAAATCATTAAAATTGCAAAAATGAAGAGCAGACAATATTGAACCATTCTGAAGATTCTTCTTAGCCCTAAGTTGTGTAAAATCTATTTTGAACTGTCAAAAAATGTATTTGTTTTCCCCACAGTTCACAGTTATGTGAATCCCAGGGATGTGGACAAATTTTCTTTGCTGAGCATGCAAATTTTAGATGACTGAAGGTTACTTAACATGTTAAGTAATTTTTCACTCCAGCATACTCCTTCATAACCAAAAGCCTGGGGGCTTCACACTCGTACAAGAAAAGATGTGAAATACAAAACCAAACATTATCAGTTATGGGATAAGCACATGCACAATATCCAGAGGCTGATGTCAGCTCTCAAACTGAAGGAAATTTATACTGAAGATTGAACAGTAACTTGTTAATTTTGGCTTTTATTTTCCCCTAGCATTCAAATACACAAAGCAGTTGTCAAACACTACTGCATAAACCCAGCACATTAAACCCTTCAGGCTTGTAATCTTCATTCCCAAATTACCTGCACTGGAATTGTCAGCAGTAGAAGATGTGTAGCATCTCCTACTAGTCTCTTCATATTGCTCCTATTCCAAGTTGGATGGTAATTTGTCTCCAGTCCTGAAAGTAGGGATGCTGTGTTGCTGTTCCAGTGAACATTGCTGAGGCAGTAATGGGAGTCACATGCTGATGGAAGGCAAATCCAGGGCAAAGGTCTGCCTCTGGGGGAAAACTATTCAGCTCAGGAGGGTTGAATCAGTTTTGTAAGGTTGGGTGATTAACTGACAGTCACTGAACTAAACACCCAGGATCAGTATCAGGTATGCAAAGGATATACCACAAGAGCAGAGGCAAAAAAAAAAAAAAGAGTACTTAACTCAGTAAACTGCTAAAAAGCATTTATCCACTTCTATAATACCACAATATTTCAGTTACACAAATCCACAAAGTGATGTGACCAAGCTTGGCTCTTGCAAACCCACTTACCAACTTTTCTGGGTGCTTCCCACCTGCACACACCTTGTGCTGAAACTGTGGGCACTCCAGCTCTGGGTGTACTTGTGCAGCTTCCTGAAGTCTGCTGGTTGTGCCCTGCTGAGAGAGCACCTCTAAAGTTCCCCCACCATGGATCTCTGCACAGAGGACATAGGGTGAAATAGAAACAAGGGCTGGTGCAGGAAATCCAATTAAACCACTGAAGCAGCTAACTTTCTGACAGATTAAAGTATTATTTCAAGCATTTTGGAAAAAAACCCAAACATTGGTAGCACTCTGCCAGTGCTTTGCACCTTGAAGTTCTGTTGTTTTTTCAAAATTAGCACTCTGAAGTTTAATTATCTTACAAAATCTCTCCAGTCACACTTGAAACAGCAAGGTCTCCCCTGCTATAGCTCAATTTGTTTTAACTGAAGCATCCTTTCTAACTGTCTGACTATACATAAGTTTTTCTTTATGGAAGAAATCTGCTTTTACCATATCAAATGAGATTAAATATTTTTTTGGACTCTCTCTTCTGAGTATCTGGATTTAGATAATGAGATGAAGGATCAATATTCTTTGTTTTCCTGATGATTCAATTGAAACATAATGTATGAGTCACTTATTAAGTAAGTGCCCCAAGGTCAAGCATACAGATCAGATCTTTGGAGATTTTTTTACACTGTGTTCACAATATAAACATAGTCTAACAAAGCTCATTTTAGTTGATATATTTTCTCTGTAATTATTCCTTCCAGTCATAAGACAGGCAGTTTACCCTCAGACAGTGTCACACACTGGTATTAAAATAAATTATTTTACCCACTACATAAATTAATTAGTAGCAACAAAAGCTATAGCCTATCTAGAGTAAATAGCATTAGATGTAATTACAAGTAAACAAAGCTTGTCCCCAAATTCTTTGAGCCTATATACAGTTGGATTACAGCAACTCTATTGGGCAGTAACCTATTTGCCTAGTAATTGTGACTCATACAAGTGCTATAACTACACTGATTTATTTTCCTTACAGACTCTGTGGTAGGTTAATTAAATGATCCATTCTAAATAATGACAGTCTTTTACAAGTAGCCTTGCAGGAACTGAGCTGTTACATCAAAAGGCATGAGCCAAAGAGAAAATAATGAAGGTGAACCACAGAAAACCCTCTGGAAAATATATATGAATATAGAGAATACACAGAAAAATCAATTTTTAGAATGCCATACTATTAAGTATTTGACAGTGCTTTTTACAGATATACTGTCTCATGTAGTATATAACTACTGGAACATTGAGGTCAAATAAAATATGCCTGGTATTCCATAGTAAAGCATCAAAAATTTGTGGCATTGCAATATCTTGCTAAATAACTCAGTTTTCCATTGGTGAATTCATAAACGAATTCGCTTTAAACAAGTTACCCAAACAAGACACCCAAATTCATCTCTATGTACCTCCTTTGCAAGGTAACTGCAGACTATAACATGAAGACTCTTGCCCATGAACTCCTCTACAGCTTCTTTCTCTAATATTTGGCCCTTCAGGAGTCAGAGGTTACTGATTTGCAAATAAGATTTGAAAAGTGCTTTAATTCATTAAAATCAAAGAAAAAGTGATTTAGCTAAAAGTGATTTAGAATAATATACAAGAGATGGATCAATATTGCAAAACATTCTGCTGCTGGAGTGGAGACAAAAGATATAATGGCAGATAACGTTCAGGTAATAGGAAATTGAGTAAAGAGAAGAAATTCTAATACCTCATCATAAAAAAGTCAGGAGAAGGATCAGTGCCAAATAAGTCTGTACTAAAAAGAAAAAAAAAAGACAACAAAAAAGGACAGCTCTTTAGACAATGGTGAGTCCAAGTAAATGAATTAGCTGTCATTAATGGAATCATGCCCTTTTCAGGACGTATCTGAGAGACACCAAATGGTTTTCTTTCTGTGATTTCTATTGTCTTATAATGTTGGTAATAAAGGTAACTGAAGAGTGTGAGAAGGCAAGACCAACACTGCTGAGGGTTTCTGAAGCATCACACAGCACTCGCCAGAACATTCAAGATCCTGCTTTGTACTTGTTTTTCCTGCAATGGGGAGTGACTGTGACATTATTATGAGGTAAACCAGATGTGGAGACAAGCTTTACTCTTATGATTTATGTGGATAAAGTACACTTCACCTTTATTCAATAAAATTTGGATTCAACCTGAATGAAACCACCCGCCTCAATTTGTATACATCTGGCTAACCATGGAAAGGCATCTATCAGTTTGGTGCCTTCCACCTGCAGCTGAGGAGTCCTACTGCCCAATGAGTGATCTGTGAATATCACTGAATTGTTATCTGAAAGATAGACCATTACAATAAACCATGGTTGGTTCCTTACACAAGCTCTTGTGCCAGTCAGTGTTTTTGGCATACTAGGAAGTTTAAAAACATCAACTGGATGGTCCTCTGAAAAATCTCAGATACAGAAGAGTCTAATTAAAGAAGCCAAATTCTATTTATGCTTTGAAAATTTCTGAATGTAAAAACTTTGATACTGGAGGCAGCAATATGGAAAATGAAGATGAATCTTATAAAATTTGAAAACATATTTCTCCAGTAGTTAAAAAAATATCAATGCCTCTGTGAGCACATCTAATCTAATTCCACGAGAGCTAAACCAGCTTTACCCAAACAAATTTTATCTAAAACTTCTGCTATTACAACATGTCAAGTTTCAACAAATGGGGATGATTCAGAGTATATGAAGGAGCAGAACTTTACATACCTAACTGTGTAGGAGGAAATGAATTCGTATTTTAAGCATTTTAATACTTTGGATTGGTGGGCTTTTTCCTCCATCAGGCTACAACCATATTTGTCTATTTTAATTCTCTTTCTGAAGTCTCTATTTGACCCTTACCCGGTTTCTTGCTCTCCTTTTATTCCAGATTACTAGTTACTCAGTGAAGTGTCATAAAATACTAGTTTCAACCTAGCTCTCCTCTAGAATTGCATTTTCTCTCTTATTACTACAGAACTAATTTGCACTTACAAATTTCTTACTGTAATTTCTAAGATGATATGAGAGTCATTAACTCCTAGTTTTAACCCATATGAGTAGTAAAAACAATGATATCATCTAATTTCCACCTCAGACCAACCACCATGTCATCTTATTTCCACCTGTGACAGTCTTCAGAGGAAAGACTGGTAATGTATATACAGAGCAAGAAATTAAAATAAGTAAAGAAACAGATAATTAAATCAGCATTTGCTGTTATGGCAATTGGCATTTTAGGACTATGTAAAAAATAAAAAACAGGAAACAAAGTGCACTTATTACATGAATCAGATACTTGGGCAAATATACAGATATTGAATTTTCTCTACCCAATCACATTAGTATGTTGAATGAGAAAGCGTAAGAATCAGGAAAGTGTACTATAGAAAGCCTACTCTAACATTACTTGTGACATGGACTTCCACAAAGGTCATACCATATCCTCTGGAAAGAAAGGGTAAATAGTTATCACAATGAACTGATTTCTTGTTTTCCCTAGCTACAAAAGCAATACAGACCTTTAAACCCCAGTGAAAACAGTGCTTTGATTTTTATGATATAATTTCTTTGATCTTATGTTACACAAAATGTATGTTATTTAGTCTCAGCTTGAATCCAGTGTTAGCTGAATACACTACTCTGAGGGAATTTCATCTGAGACATAGGCATCTTCACACATCTAAACCAAAATCAGTTTATTTCTATTAGTCAAAGAGAATTTCTTTTATAAATAAAGCTTGCTGAGAAACATGTCCCTTGTTATACATTAATGCCACTCAAACACAAACACCAAGATGTCAACAGGATTTTCACTTTCATCAGTTTTCTACCAGTTTTCTTATTTGGACTAACTGCCACTAATTCAATAAACTGGATATAAGAAAGGAAAGCATAATAGGATTAAAAAGTAATTCGTAATTTATGATTAGGGTCTGCTTTGACTCCCTGAGTGCTACACAAAGCTGAGCTCAAATTTAGAGAGGTGTCCTCTGTAACTAAAGATATGTAAGTGGAATAAAGCTGCTGTGAGTAAGTGGGATGATAGTAACATACTTTCTGCACCTTCTTTAGAGGCCAGCATAGGCACTGACTGGCAAAGGAACCAGAGTTACTAGCAGTAAAGCAAAGCCAGAAGGGAACACTTCTGACACGTCAAAACCAAAATATGCTGTTTATCAGAAAAATAATTTCATCTTTTCTTTTTCATACATATAGAAAATAAAACATTGCCAGTTATTTCAAACTGGGGCAATGTTGGTGCATCATCATTTTCAAATAGCACTCATCATCACAAATGGCTAAGTGATGAGTGAGGGAAGACCTCATCCTTTCTAAACAGGATTGGCCAAAGTGCAGTGCAGAAAAACTAGCATCACACTCATGCCAAAGATGAGAGGAACTTTAATCTGAAAACCATGTGCATGTTTTACTACCATGGAAATCACAGAGACACATCTCCTTGCTATGCTATTCCATGATTTAGAAGTCCTTCAACCAGACCAAACCTGCCAAAAATATATTCATAGATAAAAAACCCATGTCACATTTCCTGGATGCCAGGCAGAAAAAGAAACCCTTATAGCAAAGATGATAAACAGGTTAACAATTCATTTATTTCTCAAAGTTCTCTATCTCAAATGTCAGCAATAATTAGATTATATGTGGGGGAATGAAGTGCAGAGCCTGTATTGCTTAAGAGATCCCAATGGTGAACTATCAGCCCTTGACAACTCTCCTACAGGCCCAGTCTCCCACCCTCAGTTCCATGCCTCTAATCCCCAACAGGACAGAGCTGATTAAAATGGCTTCACTAGTCAGAGCCAGAGATAGCATAAGTCATCTACCACTTTTTATCATGCAAAGTGGGGAGGAGAAAGAAAAAGCAGGAAGAAACACAATTGCCAGAGACAGTGGCACAAGACAGACACAGGCACAAGATGAAGAAAGCAAAATAGAGTCTCATCTTGTTGAGATACATGAGGTAGATTGACCCAAAGAATATTTCATCTCCCTCCTCACAGCCTGTAATCCTCTTCTTCTCCTTGCACTGAAAAAAAAAAACCCAAAACAACCCCCCAAAAAACCAAACCAGCAAAATATATTGGGTTAAGGATATAGGAAGAAAAAACCATAAATCAACACTTTAATTTGATTTGCAACTTTTCCCTTGACACAGTTTAAAAAACTTGAGGAGGTCTTGTTTACCTGTCCTCAAATATAAGCATTACAATGAATAATTCCAACAAAGTCAGCAGACAGCCCTCTGAAGAGCAGAGCTTTACCTTGAATTCTCTGTTTTAATTTTTAGCATTTTTATCAAAACAAAACAGTCTTCATTTTCATTCCACTTGTTTCTCTGTCATTGGAAAGATTTACAGTTACCTTTCCCATACTGAAGGGCACAAAATGATGGATTAAGCATTAAAAAATACCAGAAAGCATAGCTGAATGGCAGGAAAGATATTGAAATAATGGATCTTATTTTGTGTTGATTTTGAAGATGAACATTTTACATTCATGATGAAAATTTCTTAAAAAGAAAAATCAAAGTCACATCATTACACACAAAAAAGATCCTCTAAATGAAATTTGTGGTACCTTGACTAATGTACTAGAGATTTATAATTCCACGCAAAAATGAAGTTTTAAATATAAGTTTATTGTGCTTACTGATCCTATTCTCATTGCCACAGTAGTTTTAAACCAGGACATAGACTGTGAACAGGGGTGGAAGGAAATGCACTGGATACAACAATATCAGCCAGTGAAAAACAACTGACTCCAGTCACTTGGGTATGTCATCTGAAGCTGCATGTCAGGCATGGCTCCAACTCCACACCCAAAGTCAAGTAGAGGGGCAGAGGTCTATATTTGGCCTTGTCCACCTGCAGGAAAAACTACTGATCTACCAAATGGCCCAGTTCCACTTTCTGTCCAGTGTAGGAACTGCTTCTGGAGGCATTGCCCTCTGCAAGATCTTTGCTTTCCATTTGTCCCTTCAAATTTTTGGACCACTCACTCTGAATTTAATAGCAGTTATCTGGAAAAAACAAACAAAAAGAAATAAAGAAAAATAATCAAACATATGTATTTCATGTTATTTCCAAGTTAAGTTGTAAACAAGCCTTATTTTCTTGGTCAAATTCAACAAGAGCAAGATCAATCAGCAAGGTAGAAGAAATGAATCATGTTCAGAGTGAAGGCAATAGGAAAGTAGCTTACATTATCAAAAAGGCTCTGATTTTTTCAGATTGGAAATTGGCACCTTTCCTACACCATCAGATTTTCAGTATGTGGAGTTGCATAGAGATGCGCCACATGTAACAGAAATTTCAAGTCTTACTTGTCCCTCCCTATACACACTCTAACTGCACTTTTCCTGCTCTGCTGGGTCAAATCAACTCATCCTTGTGGCACATGTAAGAATGGAGACACAAGTATGATGCAAACAGCGACTCGAGCATGACAGACACACTTGAATCTCACAAATACCTCATCTATGGCAGATGTCATCATCCAGAAAACAACCTCTCAGCAAGAAAACTGTGCCCAGTGAGTCATGGTGATCACCTGCTTCTTTTGGTACATTCACCTTAAATAGCTGCCTCACCAAAACGCTGTCAGAGAATGGGAAACGATGGAAGAGAGCAGGAAAGAGGGAAATAGTGACAACAGTTTACCAAAGCATTTTTCATTGTTCCTAAGATATCTCAGAGATGGAGGAACAGGACAACACAGGAAGCAACACCAGATGGTATTTGACCCTTAGGTACCCAGCAGTGCTGATGCTGCACAGCAAGTGCATATAATGAAGCAGATAAGAGGCCATTGTGGCAGCAAAGGTGGAAGAAAATTGTTGAAGCTCCATGAATAGGGGCTGAAGGGCTTTCTGTTTGAGAAACATCTTATAAAAAAGTTATCTAATGCATAGAAAAGCATTATTCTGAATTCCTTTACAGGCAAAGAAGGTGTGAAAAGACATTCAGGTGTGAACAGTCGCTCCACCACATATCTTTATTCACGTCACCGTGGTGTCTCATGTTACCAAAATTACACTGCATGCCTATGCAACTCAGTGTGCCTTCAGTGCTGTTTAAAAATCCCCACATACACCTATCAATGATACATCCTCCCAATAAGCAAATAATCCTTAAAAAATATAATGTTTTCCTGGCTTTTTCTTCTAGCAATTTTTTTTCTTTCTAACTGATAATGCCATTGCACAGCTGGAGCCCATTAAATTTAACAGCAACACAGCCACTTTCAGACACATTGGAAGTCTTCCTGCAATAAACAAACAAACACATTTAAAAAAACCATAAAAACACTTCCACATAATAAGGTTATAATATGAAAAGATGAATAAACTCACTTATTTTCGTTCTGGAATTAGCCAAGCATTGTTCATTCATGAATATTTGAATGCAATGAGATCCATCCACTCCCTTGTACACAAAATTTGTTTCAATTCCCTCTAACATCTAATGTTTGAGAGATACAAGGCATCCTATCAGTGCTTTGTTCCAATCATTTGAATTAAAACAGTGTGGGCAGCTTTTTAGCACCTAGCCATCCTAACTCAATGTTGACTACATTGGACGACCATATATCCAAATTAATCATTTGCTCTTTAGGACTGAATGATAAGTCCCAAGAGAAAAGAGAGCTTTTTTTTAATCTAACGGTCACAAAATCTTTAAAATACTTCATATAAGTATTTAAAAAAAATCTGGTTTTAGCAATCTGCTAATGGTAGTATTATAGGCAAAAGAGCACCATTATATATTTTAAATAGAAGGAAAAAAGGGTTTCAGTTTTACCATAAAAATTTAAAGGAAAAAGCCCGAGAAGTTTCTTCGCTCTCCTAGCTGCCATTGGGTTAATGCCAAGACAGAAACACAGATAGGTCTATTTACCTGTCCCTCAGACATGTAGCATTCCCTATCAGGCAGTTTGCCAAAAATCCCACCCAAACCCTTCTGTATTTGAGAGAGAGCCAAAGCTTCTCAGTGCTTCTTGGGATGTCATAGACAGGTACAACGATTGCATGTGCCTGTGCTCGGATTCTATTTTGTCCTTCTATTGTTTATTATCTTATAAGTTCATTAAACATTTTGCTTTACAAAACATACCCAAGGAGTTGTCTCACAAATTATTTTTAAGCCATTCCTGTGAGGTGCAGGCATCCTCAAACTTGATACACCTTCAATGGGTTCACTCCACTCTTGCCACATGCAAGACTGTATCAGAAGAAAACTCTACATAATTTTCCATAAGTCCCTGTGAATTTCATCCCTTCTACCCATCTTCTCTCTGGTTTGGCTGGAGACAGCTCGATTTGGTCTTCGACAGCATGGACTTACAGTGCAATTATTTGCCATCCTCCCTTCCAGTTTGTCTCACTGTCTCTAGTGAAATCTACAATATGTTCCAGCAAGAACACCTTCATCAGCTTTCAGGAAAGAATTGGCCTAAGACTCTTGCTGCCAGCCCTCATATACTCAATAACAAACACAAAACATCTGCAGAAGAAGTTGTGAAGGCAAATCTGACAATTCTGCTGTTCGTACCATACAGTTCCTTCTCTCCTTCACTCTCTGCTGGTCATAGGTTATCTAGCAACTGCTCAAAATTAGGGAGTTTCAAATCTGAAAAGTGTTGAAAGATTTGATCTGGCTCTTTGAACATCACTTAATATGATGAATGCTTAACCAAGGATAGTCAATTTTTAAAATGCATCTGAGTCATAATACACAACAATTCTGCAAAAAAACTGTACACTGCAAAGACAGAGCTGATTCTGACCAAGCATAGAGAGAAACAATGGATAAACAGTTTATTTAATTTTCCGCTGTTTTCTTCCTGTTGGAGTCAACAGATTTATAAGCATTTCTGATGTTATTTACTAAAGACCCAAATGATCCATCGGAATGGCCTCAACATAGGCTTTCCTAAACAGCCTTATTTCTCAGGGTCAACTTAGGTCAAGAGAAGAAAAGGCCAAAAATCAGGAGACAGATATAGAGGTAAACCAGGAATTTTGTTAAGAGCAACTGTGGCTAAGTTTAAATTCTGGTTCTAGCACTATGCTTCTAATAAAGATACACAATTTCCATTTACATGAACATGTTCATAATATCTAAAGTATAGAGTACTTTTTAAAAAAGTCAGAAAGCATGAAGGCTCAATTTAATGGTCTTATGCTATTAGATACAGTAATCACCAAAGGAAAAGGAGAAAAGAGATTAGAGTGTTTTGTTCATTAATCATATCAAATTGGCTTTGATTTTTTTCCCATTTGCATTTAATATGGACATGGAATCTCAACTGAGATTTTCAAACTGCATTTACATTAAAGTGTCACTAACAAAAAAAAGTAGTCCTGATGCAGATAAAAGCAAAAAAGTTGTGTGTTTCAAGTGCAGCTCCCAGATGCTTGACAGATGTATAGATTGCGGTTAAATCATCATGTAAATAATATTTTAGATTTTCTCATTTTCAATAAGCTTATGGTTTTCCCATTTCTGTTATTTTGATTATTAAATAGGCCATTATTATTATAATTTTCCCTTTTCATAAGCTTCCATGTTGCTAAACAAGATGCTTTGGCCATCTCTGTGGCCAGTGGATTTAAGTTCATATGCTAGGTAAATAATGGGTTTTCCCAGCTGATCTTCACTAAAAAGGAAAAAATGTAAAATTTTTAACAGTAGGAGTAAAAATTATTAATTTTCCTTTAAAAAAGAGAACATCAATAAAAGTGATAAAGAGGTGAAATTAAAATTGTTATTTTTTCAAATGATGGGCAGTGTTAAACAGGGAAATGGAGAGAGCATTATAAACAGTAGGAGAAGAAATTTCTCAGAATTTAACATGCAGAATTCTTATCCTGATTTATCGTAAATACACTACACCTTCTGATTTCCCTATCCAACCAAGCAGCAAAGCAGCAGTTTATTGTCTGGAGAGACATGGTCATCGAGGAAAGAAAAAACAAAAATAAAAAAACCCCCACAAAATCCTCCATAGCAACATTACTAGCAAAAAATAAATTAAAAATATTAATTACTAATAATGTAAGTTTGCAGCAGAAACCCTGGTAGTCATAACTAGTTCTCCAGTTGATTAAACAACTCATTGATTAGGAGTTTCTGCTGCATGTTGCTCCATTTAAAGATAATCCTGAAAGATAATCCATTCTTGTGCTTTGTTCAAAGCCGAAATCCCTTATCCCTCCAGATACTGCATACAGAAGTTCTGCTTGGATATTTTAAAGTTCATCTGAACAGCAATTAAATTCTGAGGAAAACCATAGTTTATTTCAAGGTCCAAAAATCTGTTAAGATTTCTAGACCTGGAAGAGAGTCTCTAAACGACTGGAAAACAAAATAAAATTCAGTCAGTAAAATGAAACTTGGAACTATAAATTCAAACATCAGTTGAGAAAACTCTGCAAGGTATGCACCTAATGACAATCCTAACTCAAACCATAAGACCTAGGAGGCAACCTTAGCTTTTCTTATATTTTTTTTAATAGGACCTTTGTAATTTCTGGCATCTCATTCTTAGAAACAAGCATACTGACTCTGACAAATCAAGAGAAGCGTACTTTCACAGAGCTCTATTTTGGCAGTGACAGAAGAGAGAGCCAAATCTTCTGTCTCCACAGATTCTTCCCACCAACATTTCACAGTTCTGCTCTTCTGTGATGAAGGAATATGATGTTTTTTCTTACCTTAGCTCTGTTAGGAGCAGGGACAGCAAGACTCCTAAAGCCCTAAAGAACTATTGTCCAATGACTTCTGATAAAGAACTGATAAAATTAAAACCAAATTTTAGAAGCCCTGTTAATTAATTGGTTGTGGTTGTTGAGATGGTCAAGACACAAAGTGCTTCATTAAAAATTTCTAGGGGCTCAAGTATCAGGACTTTATTATCTATCAGTCTTTCATACTTATCAGAAGGCTTCACACACCAACACCTTGTGATTTAACAGTCTCTATCTTATTTCCCAAAAGCATCTCCAAGCAGCTCTCAAGGTCTGTCAGTTTATGCCAACAGCCAGTCAGTTCTCCTTCTTCTCTCTTCCCTCTCACAGCACCAGCTCACTCCAGCCTGTCCCTGGCCCAGCCCCTGTCAGTCCCTGGTACAAAGTCTTACCTTATCCATCTCTTGCACAACCTCCTGCCCCTGGGTCTTCACGGTAGGGCAGCAGACTCCATCAGGCTCCAACCGAGCTGAAACTATAACCAAACCCCTCCCAGCTGGCTCGCTCTTTATCACACCCATAGCTGGGAGAGCAAGGTTGTTCCCACTCTTGGATAATTAACACAGCTGCAATACATCAGAGGCAAGATTACCTTTAGTACTAACTCTCTCTGTTTCCCCACATTATCTTTACCTATCTTACCAGAGTTGGTTATGCTTTATAGCCAAAGAATTACCTAATTTCAGTTTTACTGACTGCTGATCATGCTTCTCATTACAGTGCATGATGTTATTTCATATTAATGACAAACACACTGATTATTCTAAAATAACTTTTTGCCAACTGCAAGGCTCTAACTCAAGAATGATTTGACAAGTAAAAGTAGAGAAACCATAAAATGTTACAGTAATAGTATTAAAAAAAAAAAGATAAATTACCAATTACTGTGATTTTTTGTTGTCGTTTAAAAACTAAAATCAAGTGGTAAACTGCAAGAGATCTGCTAAACATTCACTCTACCACAAGTGTAGCTACAGGTGGTTTGGGACTGGGATTGATGCTTCTGTGCTCTCAACCCTCCACTGTCACCCAGACAGTGATGAAAGAGAGCAGGACCAGGGAAGACATCAGAGCAGGGAGAAACTAAGCATGAAAAGGTGTCACACTAAATGTGACACTTAGAGAGGCCAACTTTACACAACCTGATGGGGTGATACTTGATATCTCAGTCACCCATATCAGTGACTGTCAGGAGCTGCTGCAACTCCTCTGTAGCTTGCCTGCCCACAGCTTTCCTGTGTGCAAAAAATAAGGAGGTAAAATGTGGAATGATGTTTGTCACCAGCTTTCAGTATGATACTTGTTTTTAGCTGGGACATGCTGGGTGCTGGGCAATGTACCACCACAGAGCAGTGGATCTGGGATCCATCCTGTATAAACTAGAGACCCCATGAGGAGTCTTTCAATTTCACCTTGCCATGTGGCAGGCTGTTTTATCTGACCTGTTTCATGAGTTCTCAAGGCACAAAGCAAAAAGATCCTCCTTCAATATGAGATGCACTGTGGTAAAGTTCCTGACCTATAATCCCTTAGGAATAGAACAGAACAGCTCAGTTGATGTGTTATAAAACCCTTTTAGCAAAAACATGGAAATGCAGGCTTTATTTTGAAAAAGTATTCTTGTGCTTCTTAATTATAATTTTTTTCACTTAGATCTTGCATGGCAAGCATATAAAGTTGCCATGATAGGCTACAATTTATCATGATTGTAAACAAATGAGATATTCAGACTTTGTTAGGTCATTAATCATGGTCAGTAGTATAAGATAGAGTGTAATGCATCTTGAGAATCTATGAAGAATAATTAATTTGAATTGCCAAAAAAATAGTGCAGATGAACAATTAAATAGAAAAGCAAAACATAAACAAATACCATAAGCCCCATGAAATATAATTCTGAAATATTGATTGATGTCAGTGTTCCCTTGACTTTGACCATATACAGATATATTGCTGAAAACTCTCCTAATAGAAGATGTCAGGTAGAAGTAAACAGAAGTGAGCATCTTCAGCCAAGTTTCAGGTGTGAATAAGAGATGCTTTGCAGCAGCATCTACACCCCCATGAAAAAGTAGATGAAAAAATGGCCAGCATTTACAATGAGAGAGAAATAAAAGTTATCACCCCTCTGAAAATCTGGGGGCCAGATGTCCAAATCTAGCATAGTGTTTTTATTTCAGAAGAGAGTGTTGTAAAAACTGTTAATCGGGTGGGTTTATGCAGTTTGGTTGTTCTATTGACTGTTTTATTGACTGATGTTACAAGTATGAACTTGTTCAACTGTAAATAAAGTCAGCCTGATAAAGATCAATACCAAAGTAATAGTTGTCAATACAGTGGGAAATTGTTAACGGAAGTAGGAGGGTAGTGTGACTTTCATTTTTATACAGCATGTTATAAATATAGACTTAACAGGGAAG
Source organism: Alaudala cheleensis (assembly GCA_013398995.1). Taxonomy (NCBI): domain Eukaryota; kingdom Metazoa; phylum Chordata; class Aves; order Passeriformes; family Alaudidae; genus Alaudala; species Alaudala cheleensis. The sequence goes on from VWYE01007648.1 coordinate 189,500, forward strand.
AAAAAAAAGCGAAAAATTGTATTCAGGAATCAATATGATTCCACATATTGCCAGAACTTATTCTTTGAAAAGTGTTGAGTTCATGGAGAAGAAACATCCTGAAAGAAAACAGCAGCACCACAAACTGCACAAACAACAGACAGAGGCAAAATATGCAAAACCAGTTTTGTACAGCACAACTGTACCAGCAAATATCTAAAGGAATCCAAATTAAATAGTGACTCAAACTTCAGTATCTGTGAACACAAGCTGGGGCAAGATTCAGATGCCCCAAATTCCCACTGGATGTGAGAGAAAGAGAAGGCACTTGGCACCCAAGCAATGCTTTTTTTGCCTTCATTTCTCTTGAAAAAAATGCTTTGGACTGAACTGATTAAGCTAACTGATAGTGGGAATCTTTTTGACCAGAAGAAAATGCCACTTTATAGCCCAGACAAGAGGGAGTAAGTATACAAAATCCATGTTCAGAAAAAGTAGAGCTAGAAGGAATGTGTGATGGAATTGAGCACCTAGCCCAGGCAGCCAATCCTTCTGGGACAATGTGTTTCTAAGGTACCAGAGCCTGGGCAGGAATCTCACAGACATCCCTTCCACTAAGACTGTGATTGGTCACAAGCTTTTCAACACTTCAGTGCCATTTCAGTCCAGCTCTTTCATTCTACCTTCATACCCTTCAAATTCACACAGAAGTACTGATACTAAAACCCTGGAAACACCCACGTTTGAAATGCCAGAACCTTTGTGTACAAGCAGTAAAAATAAATCTGAACCAACTCTGTTTTAAAGCAAAAACAAAACTGTGAGAATGCACCATCCATTCAAATTATCAGAGAAAGCAAAGAGTGAATGGATCTATTTTTAGATGTTCTCAATCCATAAGATCAAAGAACTTTACAAATTAAGTGGTCCAGCAATATTTTAGTTTTAGGATTGTGATGGGATTTTTTACAGGAGGGCCAAAAGTGACTACCTTTTACTGCAGAGTAAATCCTGCCATTGCTTTGGACATGTGGACAATGTTATAAAAGGAAGAGCAGCACCCTGCCCAGGTCTGAAAGACTTACCCTACACAGCAAGTCATGACTCTACATGGATTAAAGTCTGCTCCAGGGAGTTGATAGAAGTTGATTTAAGTGCTGAATGAAATAAGATGTCAGCAGACAGTAAAGCACTAAAGGTATAGCAGAGTCCTCAGAGAAATCCCTTGGTGGAAATTTAAGGAAGCATGCCCAACTCTGGTATCTTCTGCTCGGACTTCAGAAAAACAGGAGATTTTAGGACTGGTTTGTGAGCTTTACATCTTCTGATCCAGGCTTTTTTTTTTTTTTTCCTTTTAACCTTGTGCTAATACATTCCAAAGATATTCAAAGCAGATGATTCTACAGATGCTCCTGACAGAGCATAGTCCAACAAATAATATGGTTTACTGAAGCCACAAGCAGATACAGACATCTGTCATACAGGACACTTTTCCTGCAACATTTCAGCAATACTAAAACTGAAATATTGATTTTCAGAAATATTAACCTATTCCCCTTCATATTTTGAAAGTGTCAGGATGCTAGCAGCTGTTATATATTATTTTAAATATAATCTGTGTCCTTGAACTGACGGATTCATTTGATAAGAACTCTTTCATTTCGCTAGCATATTTTTCCTGTTAATGCTGTAGAATAAAATGCTGGTGAAGGAACAACAAAAAGAGAAAAAACTGCCAGCTGAACTAAACTATTATTTGTAAGATATGCTGAGCTATTGATCCATCTGCCTTATAAGTAATTCATGCAGTTTAGTGCTGAACAAAAGGTACAGTTTATAGAAAATGTGCTGTGGGGCAAAACTTGTAGAATAATTAAAAACTGAAAGTTATTTCCTTTGACTTAACACCTTCACTTTCTCTTTAAAATAATGTTGCATGACCCAAGAGTATTAAAAAAAGAGAGAGATTTACAGATAAAATAAGGAACAGAGGTTATTTTGCATTAGAATTAGAAGTGTGATAATTTCTCTTTATAACCTGATCGATACTCTGCCTCTCCTTTTGACTTTCATATATAGATCATTTAAAATAAGCAGACATAAAAGTAATAATGCAAAGAATGGTCCACTTAAATGTTCAAATACATCTGTGCTTAGAAAATGAGGAGTCAGTTATAACTCTCATGAAAGATGAGATTTTTCTGTAAGTATTTCATAGTCTGTTAATTGTCTCTCTTTTTATTCTACCAGCCATTCAAATTCTTGTGTTGGATTTAAATTTATTTATAATGTCATAATTGTGGACAGGAGGGGTGGAGTGGTCAAAAAGATGGGAAATTACCTTAATAAGATTTAAAGATTGTTTAATCACAGGAAAAAAATAAGTTAGAAGCCAAAGATCTGATAGAAAAATGTCTAATTTGTGGTTCAACCCTGCACTTAACATTAACTTGGTTTTACTGATTCCCTAATCCTTCTGGATTTCCAGTTAAAATATCTTTTAATTAAAAAACTATAAATGTGCCCCTTTGGCCATCTCTTAAATCTGCAATCCTCTTAGACTTCCCCTTAACAGCCTAATCCCCTGAGTTCCTTAGAGAAAAATGCTGTCTGGGAGAGCTTGTGGCACAGTGCCCAGCGGAGCCCAGCTGCCTGGAGGGACTCTGTGCCAGGTGGGCAGGAACCTTCTGATCCTCCCTCACCCAGGACCAGCTCAGGGAATCTGAAGGTGGTCCATAATTCAAGAACAGCAAAAAGGGGCAGGCTAATGTTTTTATGTGGCTGGTTTGTGTGTAATACCACTGTCCTCTGCTCAGCATGGAATGGTATCCCATCTCAATGGGAGATCCCTCCTGATGTAGTGGCACCTAGATCTCACCTGAGATGTTTCCAGAAGCCTGGGAAAAGTGAGATTGCTCCTTCTTTGTGCAGCACAAACAGTTCCTCTCCACCACCCAGCGTGGACACTGGTGCAACTATTAAACATAATTATGAACCTTGGGCAGGGGAGAAGAATAGGCTGATAAATTTCTGGTGCATTAATGAATCTTTTCTCCCAATACCACCTTTTTAGAAACAACTGTATCAAGCAGATCGTTCACGCAGACTAACCTATAAATCTCCAATAGCTGAGTCTTTGGATTTTGATTTTCATCACAAAATTTTATCATCAACAGGATATAAAAACAGCTACACTGTTCTTCAAAAGAACTGAGAGAAAATTTAATATCTATCAGATATGCAAGGCAAAACTCTATTTTCCTGAAAAGATTTTTTTCTGTCTTTGAAGAAAACACATCTGTACTTAACAGGGAGTAAAAAAAGGCTTTATACTGTGCCAAATAATTGTTCTTTTGCAAAATTAAAAATCAAGATTGCTAGCCAACCATATTTCTCAAACATGACATGTTCTCTACACCATATGCTCTTAAGAGAGATTCATTTAATTGTTTGGAACAAGTCCATATAGTTGTCAAATTCCAGAACGCCATCCAAAGTCATGTAATAGGTTTCTTCAAGGTGTAAGGCATTGCATTATGCTGGTTTTTTCCATATCTGAATTACATTCCTCTTACATCTCAGGCTAGTAATTTCCTAGTCTCAGGAATCAATGAGACCCAGACCAGTGCTTCAGTGCCAAAGAAAATGACAACACATGTTGTGGTTCCCCAACAAACTGCTTCCCCTTTACCCCAGGATATAGAAGGCCAAGATATCCCTCTGACCTTTACCCCTTTCCCCTATCCCATTGGCCCTGGGCCAGACAGCCCACCAGAAGATAAGGCCTATATAAGTCCTTGCATTTCCTAGACTTGCTCTCTCTCCACGTGGATACCCCACGAATAAAGATCTTCCAACATCACGGAGGGAGCCTCTTCTGGTGATCCAGTCCTATCTCTGAGATATCTCCTCCCCTGGGCCCCGTGGGAAACTGAGCTAGCCTTAAGTCTTTGGGGGGCAGCAGGGGAGGGAATAAGTCTCAAACACAGAATAAGGTCCTTAAATTATCCACATTAGATATTGAAAACTATTAATAGGGTTCTTCACAACAGGCACCTTGCTTGGACTCCAAAGCCAGCCAGAGCAAGGAAAAGAGTCTTTCAAAAGGTAATAACTAAATTGTGCATTGCAGACCACAAATAATTACCTTGAGAAGCAGCAATCCACATGCAAGCAGGGTGCCTGGACAACTGGACAACCACCTCTGAGCAAATCACCAGCCCAATGGAGCAAAAATGTGTTTGCACTCTCAGAAGCATTTTAACATGACCTACTTGCTCCCAAGTATCACAAACATTTAGGACATACCAGCAGGCACCTAAACACTGGCCAAAGGGGCTTGAAGGAGCTTCAGCTTTTAAATATGGACAGACTAAGCACAGCTGGACAAAATGTAAGATAGTGGTCTCTGTGAAAATGCAGTTCACCTTTTACACGGCAATCTAGGGCTTGCTGCCACGGTCCTAGGTGCTAGGATTACATTTATGAGGGGTAGAAAAGAGCCTGTGTTTACTTCACCCAGGCTACTTGCTGAATAATGCACAGCGTCTACATGAAACTAGAACGTTCCCAGCCTCTTTCAAGGCCTGACTGCCTTTTTAGTTTTTTGGGGTTTTTTTCTTTCCACGATAGAAATGAAATAACTATAAATTATCTTCAATCTTCAACCAAATGTACACTCATTATCCCTTTATCTTGTTACCTTAGATAATAACATTATTTGGATGCAAGGATGCAGTTTAAGGAAAATAATGGTACTTTAAAAGCCTAGTAGCAATTCCTAGCAGTTATGCTGCCTTTATCAAGCAAAATTATATACTGTGTTTTGTTCTGACCCAGGCTGAAGTGAGATATATTTCAGTTCTAGAGTTCTCTTTATGTATTAAGGGACATTTCTGTCCTTTTGAAATTTAGCAACGTATGTCCTAAGTAATTTGCTTTAGCCCTAATTTACTAGATGCTAATTAAAAAGTTCTCAAAAGAAACCCATGAATCTTTCTAAACATATGTTTCTGCAAATCAGCATACTGATTTTTACTGGTATTTTTCTGAAAGAAAAGCTCAGGATTTGACTGTGTACCTTACATAATTGCTGCATGATGCTGCTCCTTTTATTAAATCTCTGTTTGTGTTGCAAGAATTTTACATATAAACACATCAGAGGATATATTTTCGCAGCCTAAATGACGTTCTGTGAATTATGAACCAGTACCATTCTTCTTTTCTCTGCTTATTGTGTGGAAGCTTTTAAAAACATTGTAAATCATTAGAAGCTAATCATTAGAAGCTTCCATCTAGCTTTTTAACTCTAACACAGCTCTAAAAAAAGGAGGCTACATTATACTTTCTACTTATGATTGTCAGTTGAGTCTCATCCATCTCTCTTTGTAGCTTGTGTACACTTCTAATAATTGCAACACCCACTTCTCAGTACATTCATTATTTCTAGATATAATACATACATATTTGTGTTTATCTTTAAAAGATATGATTTTGAATGTTCATGACATTACCAAAATTAAGTTCCTCACTGTACTCATCTCAAACTTGAGAATCCTCAAAAGGCAAGTTCTGTCTCACTAGTTCACAAAAAGGACGACACGATAGGCTGAGATTTTCCAAAGCAGAAAAGCGGAAGTTTAGTTTTTGACCTAAATATATATAGAACCTTGACCACAGCCAGGGACTGGAAGATGAAGTTTCCACGTCTCCAATCACACTGGTCAAACCAACAGTCCATCATTCCTTCTCCTCCCAGGAGAAGGAATGCAAAACAGTTATAATAACATTTCACTATTTATATGAAACTCTGTGAGAAACTCCCCTACAAAAATGAAATCAGAAGGCTTAGAAAGATGAGGGTGACAAAGTTTCACTTGGAGCAACTGCTGGTCATCATTTGACAGCTACTGGATTGGCTCTTTATAAGTGTAGAAAAAGGGAATGGTGAGGACTGGTTACGGTAGAGAGACAGATATGATGTTACAGAGAAACTTTGCATTAAACAAAATTGAAAAGTTAACATTCCTTTACTATCATAGACAACAGTCCCTGTGCTCTTAACTCCTTGCCAATACTGTACATAAAGTCCAGAGACTGATGCCAGGTAAATTACAGGTTTTCTAAGAAGGGCCAGAATTACACTGTGTGTTTTCAGAATTTCTAAAGGCTTCCAAAGGGTAGCTTTTTCTAGAGATGTTGGTACTCTCAAATACACAAACATAAAAAATACCAGAATATGTGTACTTCTCTATATATACAGGAAACTTAGAAATGAAAGTGTCAAGCACACTGCTCATTTAAATTTGTATTCATATTTACACATATTCAACAGCTTAATCAACACTAACAAAATATTTTTCACTATTTTCACTCTTGTTAAGTAACTCTCTTATGTTCTACAGCAATATAGAATTCTGTTCTTTGTCCAAAACCCCATGTTTTTTATATGCAATTCTTAGGGAAATTCTACATCAAGCATATCATTTGTGCTAATTCATTTACAAACACTGGGAGAGAAGAGGAAGCTGGAAGATAGATGTGCATCTTCAGCTGCCTATCAGTGCAACCACATTTCTCTTTGGCATCACTAGTACTTTGATCACATGTAAGGATTTGTTTAGACTCAGACCTGAAGACAGAGAAAAACATTTTTGGCAGATTTAGTGTCTCTCCTTAGAGAGAAGACAGTTATTATATATCACTGGCTGGAGCACCCAGCTATATTCTTTCTCTGGCTGAGATAAAATTAGCTGTATTTGCATGAAAATTATCTGGATGAAGATCCCTGTATTTCCTGGGGTTAAGAGATGTAAATTGCCATGAGCTCCATAATCTACAGAGGTTTTGGAATGTTGCACAATTCAAACTATTTCCCCCTTCTCTCACTGTCCCAGAAATGCTCTTATTGAAATATTATTTTTAGGACAAAATACATTCTAAATAAAAACACATTTATCACATAACATTAAATGTCTTAAATACATACTCTAAAGGAATTGAAATACCATGGAGGCTTTAATGTGTAGTTCTCTCTGCAGGGGTCTCTGCTAGGGGTTTCTCACATGCAATTAAAATCTTCCACCTTAAGCTCTTTGAGCTAGAAAACACAGCATTTAATGCATAAATAGTGTCTGGGACTGTGAGTAGTACCAAAAACTGATAAAAATACATGGTAAATAGAATGGCCCACTCTGTGCAAGAAGAAATACAGTTCCCATTCTTTAAGACTAGACCTTACAGGTATGTTCACAGCAGCACCTCGTGGTAGACAGGGGACTCTTAATTCCTTTTTATGTTCCAGGTCCCCAGAAAACACATACACTGGTAATTTGGACAACTGGAATGATTCAAGGATTAGAAGGTATTACAGAGGAAGAACAAGGAAGGGAACTTAATTTACATATCTACAGTAAAAAGAGATTAAGGGGATATAAAACAATATAAAATCTCTTCAAGGAGCTGAGGAAATAATATCAAGGCATGAAAAACATGTGTACATTATGCAAGAAAGGTTGATAAATATACTATCCCAAAACCATTATGTTTTGGGTAGAGAGCAGAAAACAACGGCCAAATGAGATAGACAAATGCAATACTCAAGTAGAGAAGACAACACAGGTGGCTGCACCAAAACCATAAAAAGCCAGAAGAATGTAAAAAGACTACTTGAAACTCCTCAATAAAATTAATAGAGTTTTTATTTTGTTAAGATGTATAGGGTCAGGGCCTTCTGGACCTAAGGCTGTCTTTCTGGCTTGCTGAGGGATTGCTTTTCTTTATCTGAGATATGCAGAAGCCAGAAGTGCCAACTGTTAGTTTTAATAATGTTTTGCAATATCTTAAATTCATGTATGTGAATACCTAGCAGACTCTTGCTGTTTCACCTTTCTGAGCAAAAGGTGGGAAAAACTGTCTAGGCACTTTAGAAGGAGATGCAAAACTGAAAAAAAAATTAGAGAGGCCTGTTAGAAAAATGTCCCTAATTCTCTCCCTCCTGCTGCTGTGGTCCTGGCTAGGTGTGTGAGTGGGTCCTGCCAGCTTCTTCCTCTCGGGGGAGAGCCGGCGGTCCTGCGGGTGCATGTGAGCCTGCAGGATGGAGGGAAGGGGGAGATTCTAACATAAATAGGGTTTCTCTGAGAGAAGGATGAGGGGACACTGACTTCCAGAGAACAAACAGTTTATTAGGCTGCTGCCCTCCAAAAGTGAGGTGTACAGTGTGGGAAGCATTCTTAAAACCTTTGTCCTGGGCGTGGATAACACGGGACTGTCCAATCAGGTACAGAGGAATCAGGGAGTGACAGCGCGGCAACAACCAATAGCTTTTGGGCTTCCATGCATATTCATCTCTTCATTAAAACTTTCCCACTCTCCCAGGTAGAACAAAAGCCCATGCTTCTAGTCAGCCACAGAGGCCAAATCAAAATAATTTCTCATTCAAATTCTGTGATTATTGAGCACATTTGAAGACAGTATTTTGTGGAAGATGCTCTGTAAGAATGTGGTAGGAAGCTGACTGCATCACAACTGAGTACAAAGAGGACATGAAACATAGGAAACTTTAAAAGACTGATTTTTTTCATTAAAAACTGGGTCATATGAAATCACAGTTATTCTCATCAATTTCTCTTATGTACTGAGACTCTCTGTAGCCCATTTTCTTTACTCTGAAAACTTCTAACCCATTTAAAAAATTAAGGACCTGTATTATATAGATCTTTCTGTTTAGTTCCATGTTTTTAATAATACATCACAGAAGTGGCAACCCTTTTATGATATGTTGGTGTCATACATCATAACTAGCACCACTGCTCTAGTGATGTATTATCCACACAGTGTCACAAACCAGAAAGATAAATGCTGGTCTGTGGACAGCAACACACACCTCTTGTGAAATAGCAATAAAAACAGATTAATTTATGTGCACACTACAACCCAGAAATAAACAAAATTTCTATCTGATACAGACTGCATACTACTTTTGTAGTAGTATGTATATGTAGCAGCAGGATGTATATACATTTTTACAAAAGAAGAAGCTGGAAAGCCACATATTTGAGTTAAAGCTTTTGAGTTAAACATTCTGCAAATTAATCTTGATTTTCTGACTGAAAGGAGCTCCAGCAAGAGGGTAAACACTGAGCAACCTTCCCTCATGGACAGAGGAAGCTGACGGATGGATCATGCCACATGGTTTTCAGGGTTTCAGCCTATTTTCAAGAATCAGTCCCTTATGCTTATAAGTTTTCAGGATCATCACATCCACCAAAGTCCTTCTCTTCAGGCTTTTTTGCACATTGTACTGATGCTATAGATAATTTCTATACAATGTGTTACACTCTTCTGTTTGATTTTCTTTATCTCTCAGAGGAAGAGTAGAGCTGTGTTCTTTTATTCACATCACAACAGCCAAAGGACATTATTTGCCTGTAAACATGCTATTTTGTTTTGATGCCTTTAGTTTTAGCTTTTATGTTTTCCAGATTCCATGCTGTTTTGGGTGTAGTTTTAAGCTTCATATTAAGTGCTAGTAGGTAGTAGGTAGACAAAACAAATCCTTTTCTGCTGAAAACCAAGGACAACTTTCTGGCCCAAAAGCATAAACAACGATGGACTGAAGAGGAAAACAAGAAGGATGAGACTTCAAAGCCTGGAGTTGTAATTGGACAATTAAACCCAATATGCAAATAGACCCAAGGGGACAGGGGGGTGTGGCTCAGGTTCGGCTGTTCAGAGGGGCCATCTAGTCTGGTTTGGGTGTCCCAGGGGTATCCTGGGGCGTTTCAATAAACATTTGCTTTTATTCTCTAGTTCTGTCCAGTCTCTGTTTCAGGTCAGCCTTCCCAAGGCATCAGTTTCAGCTGCCTAGTACCTTTGCCGAGCTCCCTCAGAGTCCTGCACAGAAGGGCGTTTTGCAAATGACCTCTTCACTCAGGAATATTTGCTGATCACTCTACTTTTTCAGTGAATTTTTATTCCCAGCCTTGATAACCTTTAATTTGGGATGTGCACTGTTCAGAGCAGCCATGACTCACACTGGGATAACAGAAAGACCCCTAAATCCTACTGACCACCCCACCAGTGCCTGCTGTGGACCCCCCTGCACAAAGCCACCCCCTGAGAGATTCTCTGAGCTACTACTGTCATTTTATCAGGTTTGTTTGCAAAACAAACACCAGAATTGGGAAGGCAAGGATTAATCTTTCTGACATTTAGGACTTATTTTTCAGATAAAATAATGGAATATGTTTCCCTTTCCACCTATGTAAATTGAGTTGAAGAATTAAGCACGTGGTGCAATAGATAATATTTAATTAGCTTGAAAAACCACTGTGGTTATTCCAGATTCTGTGGTCCATGAGCGAATCACATTAATTTGGGCAGGATGAGTCAGCTCAGAACTAATGGACTTGACAGCGTGACCATCCTCTGAGCAGAGCGAAACCCAAAGCTTTTCTGAGGCTTAAAATCTTTGTTAGCTTTTGTTAATTAATCAATCAGGACTGGACACGAAAATAACTCTAGAAAGATTTTAATTTTTCTAAATTATTCAAAACTTAGTCACTACTGTAAGTAATGGTTATAGGACTAGTACATCAGTTCCTCTGAGATTTCAAGCCTGCTTTTCTGCATTTATGCCTGAGGATAATTTTATTCTCTTGGCTTCTAGCTTGTCTCCTTACCATGAAATCACACTTAGGAAATGCAAAAGAGAATCAGCTATGTGAAGAAAAAAAACCTGAAATGCCTATACACAGACATATCCTTCAGTCAACTCCTGACTGCTGGAATACTAAAATGTTAGAGTAAAATTAGTGGTAACAATTGATTTACCAATAACTCCAGCATGCAATATCTAATGCTAACAAGTTGGTCTGTCAAGTTGCTTGGCAACATTAAATCAGTCAGTCAGATGATAGCAGTGATAAGATGAGCCATATGATAATGGAATTTTCCAGATTTGCCATACTCACTAGGTTTTATCTTCCTTTGTAGCACAATCCCTTCCTTCGCATGCGACTAAAACAACACATCCCCTCACTACCTCACCATCTGGAAAAGGCTAAATATCTGCTTTTTTGCCCAGTGATTAGAAAGTGAAGGTGTGGTGAAATACTGTAGATCAATTAGACAAATAACAATTGCAGACTTTGGTGGCTGGACATCTCTGTTGTAGATTTAATAGAGTATATCCTGGCAAATCTACCAGGTGCATTGTATGAAACAATCAATATGCACAAGTTGTAAGTTCTCATGCTTAATTACAGCAACTGTAGCATCAGCACAGGTTAAACACAGTGGCTTTCATTTTACAGTATTAATCAGAAGAAAATAATGAAACACATTACGGTAGGCTTTCAAATCCCCATCTTTGTATTGTGGTTTCATTATTTTCTTCTCTGAAAAGGTTTCATTCAACCTCTGCCTTTTATATCAAGCCCTGTGAATCATCCGAAGTAAAATACAAACATGGTAATTTGTTATAAAGCGGAGACTGGATGTACCTCATCAGTTCTGTTGCAAAATTATGTTGTAAAAGCAGCCTATGATGTTGGTTGTATTTGTTATTTTTTCCTTCTCTTTATGCTTTTGTATATCTGTCCCCAGAAGATCATAAAATTATTCTAATTAGGGATGTCAACTTCTGCCTGAGAAGCTGAGGGGGTAATTACATCATTTATATGCAAAATGGGTAATTTTCTTGCTGCTCTTCAGCATTCCCTTCTTTCCATTTATTCCTCCATATCTCCACTCTTCAGAGCTGAGCTATTTAATTTTATTCTACTCCATCTGGAATATCTATGCCACTCTTCCATTCAGTGTCAGACACAAAAGCGGGACTTACCTTTAGACTAAATCCCCACAGCTCTTTTTCTCCATGTACTCCTGACTCTCTTCAATATTCTTAGGGAGTTTAAGGTCCACCACAGAGACAGTGACTTCTGCCCTATTGTACATCACTAACATTTTACTAAAATAGAAAACATGCAGAAATGTGAAATCAATTAATTTTTCAAGTTTAAGGGAAGACTTTCAGGCTGAGGGGAATTAGCTCCAAGTAAGAAAACAAAGATTCACTGGTATCTAGAACAATCTGCCAAGACTAATAAAATATTCACTAACAATATTTGAGTGAAAACTGACTTTGCCATATTACCACCCAAGCCAAACTGACAGTTTTCATACCCATAATCTTACAGGGTGTGTCTTAATAAGACACAAAGAGAGGCCTAACTCATTAGAAATGTAATACAATATGGACAAAAAAAGGGTGACCATTTATACAGTTTTTTGGTTTTTTTTCAAAGAAGAAAGAGAGGCACCTATAGTAGAAGATTTAGCCATTAGTCTGGGTGCAGATGCTTACTTCAGAATTCAAGTTTGTTGGGCCCTGGGGCATAACTACAAGTAGTGGAAGAAACAATATCAACCCACAACATTAGACAGTGTGAAATGGTGACATTCAGGACTGTATAGGCATGTATAGGAGTTAAATAAATAAAATCCATACCATTGACTTTGGCATATGGCCTTGTTTGCACCCTAATTCAGGCAGAGGCACCTCTTTTACTAATTGGATCCTAGTAATCATTACTTCAGTCTTTATTTTCCTGACTTTGTATTTCAGTAAACTGTGAAAATAATTTCTGCCTCATTAATTTTTGGCATATGTTTTAAAATAAATTGTCAGAAAGATATTGTAACCTGGGGGGTTATTACTCTTTTTTTCCCTATATTTTCCTAAAGGTGGTAGGCACTCAAACATTTTTTGTATGAATTTCGAACAGCTGATTGAACAATGATATTTAGAAACGATAGATAAATAGTAGAAAAATTGTTCCTTAATAGCACTCAACTGCTTTATTAATTTTCTACACTTTTTCAAGGTTGAATGCAGAGCTTGTAATCTAAATTTAATATTCATAACTTGGTTCATTTGGGTAGCTTGCTTATTTAACAGTAATTCACTAAATTTTTCTTTAGGGAAGACATATTTGTAAATATTAGTAACTGTTTGATGCTTTCTACTCAGGCCTCATTGGAATTATATAGAGGTTTTATTTGAATCAATGAAAAACTGTGATGAAAAAGAGGTAATTCTGACTTAAACAGCAATGACTTCTATATACATATGCAGATTTTTATTTTATTTTTACTCACTGCTTTTTATTTTTCCAGATATGAAAATTAAAACAATTTAATTTGTCACATTGAAAAGCCATTTAGCATTGGCTAAGGTATAGTTTAAAAATATATAAGGAATAGAACTAACTTCCTTTATTTGTATACACTCTAACTCAGGTGTCTCTGTTTTGCTTTTAAGATTGGAAGGAAAATCATAGGCCAAATATCCTTGAAAGCCAGAAAAAAGAGAGATTGTGTTCTGATAGTTAAGTATCTAGAGCTTCAGGGCAGCAGTTTGGGAAGCCTGTATAACCTAGATAAGTTGACACAAAAGTGCAAAGGCTATTACAGCACTTCTTCCTGTTAGGTTTTGTATGCTTACCTTTTCTTCTTTTCCCACTCCCCCTTATTTTCTTCTTCTATATCCAGAAAATTGAAGGGCAGACTGGCTACAGCTGGCTATGGTGGGCTACAGGAGGAATTCTAGTTGCTTACGCAAAACAGCTTTGCATTTTTACAATGCCAGCACACATTCAGAATACAATCTCCTCACTGTTCCCTTCTAAGGTTCAGTAGCATTTATGCTTGCATTGTGCTGAATTCCTGCAGGGTCCTTCTGATCATTAAGATGTTGGATGGCTTCTGCTTGATTTCTGCTGGTCTTTACTGACCGGTTATCTCACAATTCATGTTGAACAATTATTAATTTAACCATATAATTACATTGGGATTTTTTTTGCCTTTAATTCTCTAAAAACTGTCCTGCATTTTTTGCAAAATAGTTCCGAAAGTGTGTTTCCAGTGTTGTTTGGGACAGATAGAGAATGTAGACTGGTTGAATTTCTAAAGATAAATTTATTGAAAGGAGATGTGCTTTGTTCTGCCAATAGCCAAGAAGAGGAACATTTACAGAAGATGCTTCTTGCAAGTAGAAGATCTTAGTGTAAGGGATCTGGGATTTTAGTTTTGCTATATCTTTCCATTGTGTGGGGAAGAAATTCTCACAGAGTGAGCCACCATCCATTTGTAGGTGTGAGGATGTGTACACATAGCTTCTACAGTGACTCATTAAAAAGTAATGGTTTTAGTGCATTTAGTGTGAGTGGGCTACTATTCCTCTACCAAGTGAAGGGTGTGTGCCTGGCTGTTTCAAAGCCCAGGTGGACTGCAAGGACCACCAGTGCTGGGAGGCCTCTTTCTCCTTTCCACTTGAATTGTTCCCAAAGAGATTCTAGCTTTTCAGCAAGCTCATGTTCCTCAGAGGCAGCAGAGTTGATGAGGTAGGGATTTTAGTGGTATGTCTAATAGCATCATATATAATCTAGTTTGTTGCAGTTGATATGTTCCATTCTTTATCCATTTTTTGTTAGAAAAGCCTCTTATCAAGCTCAGATTTTAGAATCTTGCAGTATTATTTTTTGCCTATATATAGCTCAGAATAGAGTGACTATGATACTTTTGGTAAGTAAGGAATACAAGATGTTACATTATACTTGCAGTGAGTTTTTGGGTTTAGTCGTGCTTTTCTAGAGCTATAAGAACTTTTCCTATGTGGTATAAAACAAGAGCATCATGTCTGTTTTCTTCAGCCTTCAAGAGTGCTCTGATCTTCTGAAAGAAATGGATCCATCTGGACCTTGTCTTGCACTCTTTGGAAGAGTGCTTCTGCTATCTTTAAATGGTGTGACCCACGACCCTAGTTATAGAGTATCACTCTTTCTTTTAAGAACTTGTTTTTATCTCAGTCACTTTGAGCTCTTCATTTCTTTTTTTTTTTCTGTGAAGGGGCACAGCTGATGGAATTGCTGCAATGCATGACCTCCTGCACTTTGGGAAGTCAGTGAATTTTTCGTTGTTGAATCTTTTTTGAGGTATTTCCAGGGCTCATTTTAAATCTAAATTTGGTTCTGTTAACAGTCACCCCTGTGTGACAGTTTCATTTACTTCACATGCTAACCCATCAGATAACATGGCATCTTCTGCTGCCCCTGAATTCACAGCATTCACTGATTAGTTTTACATTATAACAAATGCAAAAATACATTCACGTTATTGCTGAACTTTGCGATTTGCATTTCAGCCTCCATACAACTAACAATGGTTTGGGATGACAGGGCTCTTTTTTTTAAAAAGGTTTATAATCTCTGGAAGTAATTATAATCTAGTAATTCAAGAATAGTTTGGTTAAATATTCTCAAACATTTAAAACTGTCTTCTGTTTTTGTACCATGAATAATGAGACCTTCATGAAAACAACATCTGCATATTTTTCTAAAGTTATTTAGAGTCTACACATCATTCTTCCTGTTCTACACTGAAAGCAACATTAAGTGATGCTTTCATGAGAACAGCACATTTGATGTCTGCTATTCTTCAACACCTTATTAAAGCACTAATTATGATTCTGATCACTAGATATGAAAATATTTTATAAAGGATCAAATACCAAAATTTATCAGACATTTCTTATTGCTCAATTTTCTATTGATGGAGTGGGGTTGGGGGGATACCTGTGGGGTGTTTTGGGGGATTTAGGTTCCTTGGAGGTTTGGGTATTGGGTTTTTTAGTTTTGCTCTGTTTTTTGTTTTGTTTGGGGTTTTTTTTGGGGTTTTTTTTTTTTTTGTGGGCGTGAACAATTTACTTTCTTTCAGGCTGATGCAACCTTTTTTCCTTTCATTTTTTTCCCCTTTATTTTTTTCCAAAGTCATACAAATAAGTATTTTTTTCTATAACCCAGAATTGGCTCAAGTGACCTGTGCCGATTCAAGGCCCATCTGCCTCCACAGCAAACTGCTGCTATGAATTAAGCCATTAATTGTCCTTGGACAAAAGTCAAACCTCTTTAATCCCAACTGAGTCTCCTACTGACTATTTCACTTTCTCATTTTGTAGCATCAGGGAGGAGTCATACTGTAGATTTCCCTTTGGAATACAAATTAACTAAACAAGCCATCATAAAGTTTAGAAAAACATCGTTCTAAGAACTCGACTAGTGGAATATACAAGTCATTAGAAAACTGGGACAGAGAAGTGATAATACTGATAACTATTTGGCTGCTTGATACCTGAGACTTTCTAATGTCTCTTAGCAATGCAGATACTGGAAAATATTTTGAAACTACCATTTCTATAATTAAACTACTTTAAATTTATCACTTATTCTTTTGCCAACATGGTGCATGGTTCCAAAGGAAACAATTTAATGATGCATCTGTAGAACTTTTGCTTTTTCAAAATATTAAAATAACATAGTTGCACACAGCAATGAAAAGTAATGGTTTGTGTCATTATTGTCATTCTGCCAGACCTAGTGAATATTTGACACAAGTGGTGCTTGCCTTGAAGCTGTTTGTTTAGTCTCAGGAAGAGTTTTGGAACTACTCAAGGCATTTGAGAGGTCAATAAAACTAATTTTCACAGAGATACTCACAGTTTTGTCCTTTACGAGTGCTGATGTCTTAAGTTTTAGCTTTTATGTTTTTCAAATTCTGTGCTGCCTCGGGGTTCTGAGCCTCATATTAAGGGCTAGTGAGTTCTCTTCACAGAGTAGGTAGACAAAGCACATCCTTTCCCTGATGAAGACCAAGGAAAACTTGGCCCAAAAGCATAAACAACAGTGGACTGAAGGGAGAAACAAGAAGGATGAGACCTCACAGCCTGAAGCTGTAATCGGACAATTAAACCCCAATATGCAAATGGACCAAAACTTATGAGAGTGTAAGACCTCGTGACCAGTGCTCCATTTTTGTGATCATTCCTAGTCCACCTTGGGTGTAGCCCTGGTCAGGCTCTTGTTCTGCACAAGGTGTATCCTAGAGCCTTTCAATAAATATCTACTTTATTCTCTAGCTCTTTCCAGTCTCTGTTTCAGGTCAGCCCTCCCAATGCATCAGTGCTATGTCATCTTCTGTTGTCAGAGTTGTTCACATTATGGAATTTTTCTTTATTTTGTGTATGGAACTATGTGTGCATGGCGTCATGCTGATAGTTGGGACAGAGGTTATGGATCTGCAAAAACACTGGATGATTGCTAGTACGTACACACTCTGTTAGGTACTCTGGTTTTTCTAACCTAAAAGTTAGCACTGTATGAGGGCTTAGACATCAGGTAATGCTACAGGCTGTAGCACTGTGCAGAAAGAAATACATACTGAATAACACAGTTTTGCATGGACTGTGCTCCTCTTGAAATACACAGATTATAAAGAAACAAAGGAAAAGAACTAACACAGAGAGTGGGACATCAGTAATTCACATCAGTAGAGCAGAAACAGAGAGGAGAGCAGGAGGCTTTATGAAAAACATAGTCACATAGTAGCTTTTGAGATGTGAGGAAACACTTTGATATTGGACAGATACTGGACCTGTGATATTGGACAGAAACAAATAAATAACAGAGACTTACAGGGTATGTGTACTGACAATCATCAAAATTTCTCTACAGAAATGAAAATTTGCTTGAATCAGATTTGTGATCTGTCAGTAGTGGGGTTCTGCAGGGCTCCATCCTAGGCCTATTGCTCTTCAACATCTGCATAAATCACAAGACTAGAAGGGATACTTAAACCAATTTGCAGATAATACAAAACTGGGAGGAACCCTTTATAATTACAGATTCTAAAATGTAAATTCTACTATTACTAGTATGATTATAATGGCATTTAAGAGCTTAGAAATGTGAACATCCTCTGTGTACTTACAGCCATTATTAGAGAATGGAAGTACTAAATGCAAATATAATCTAAGCATTTTGCTCTGTCAGCAAAAAGTCTTATGCTATACCATTTTCATACTCTATACATTTAATGCATTTTGTGGTTTAGGAATGGTATTCCTCAATTTAGTATTCCCACTGAAACTGCTCCAAACCTTGCACCACTCAATCACTCCCCACCTCCTCCTCCGCTCCAGCAGGGTGGAGAGAAGAACGGGAGACACAAAAAGCAAAGGTCATAGATTGAGATAAGAACAATTTACTGGAAACAGCAATGAAATCAGAGCAGTAACAGTATTTATAACAAAAGCATACAAGAGAGGTGAGCAATCCACCTGCAAATGCACGATATATCACAGGATCCCAACAATACCCAACCATCTCCACACCAGCTACCCTGACCTGAAAGAACCCCTTCCCCCATTCCCATTAAATGATAAAAGGTGATTTAGAATACCTCTGGATCTTAGCCATGCCCCATCCTAGCTACTGCAAAAATTAACTAATTCGTAGTCAGAACCAGGACAATGTGATAAAAACCTAATTTCATATCATAAAAATCCTGCATTTTAAAGTCATCATTCTTGTTTTGCTTCAGACAATAGGCATGAATGGTGGTTGAAGAGGGAAATGTGTGAGCTGCTGCACTCCATATGAGGAAGCCATTAAATTTATGGATAGGAAAAACACATAATTCTAGTTTCCATTAGTTTTTGCATTTGTCTGACTGCAGTGCTTTATTTCCCAGTGTCCATTAGGAATACATGGGAATAATTTGTAAATTAAGCTTGCTTTACATGTACATTAGCTGAACCTGAAGCTCTTGCCCTGTTAGTCATGTTAGTTATACAGCTATTAGCTGACCCTGATAATAGGCCTGTTAAGTGTTCCATGATGCCTGTAAATATTCTGTTGAAAACAGAAGTTTAGAAGATGTCCAAAGTTACTGAGTGCCTCAGCAGTGAAGGAGGAATACAGTTCAGCTTGCCAGCTGCCTCAAGACCATGCCTCTAATGTGAGTGATAGACCTGTATGCAATATTGAGATGTAGTAGAACAGCAAAATGATTTAAAAAAATGAAGCATGGCACTACATCTCTCTTGCAACCTACATTAAATATAAAATGAAAATATAAATGGAAAAAAGAGGGATTTTGCATGGTTTACTTTTGAGAAGGCCAAGCTGTGTCTCTGTGGAAATTAATTTGAATATTGAAAGTATACATGTAAGCACTGAACTTGCTCTCATCACCTCCTAGCACTTTGGGTTGCACACATTCTCCTATGTATCCAGACAGGTTTCCAAGACTGTCTTTGAAGCCTTCAGTAGCAAATTCTGTGGGGAACAAAAATGAATTTTCAGAATATTTCCAAGTATCAGTTAGCCAGAGCACAATATTCTGGTTGGACAAAAAAACTCCCAAACTAATCTTGTTTAATTTCCTGCTGTGCCAGTAAATTCTAGTGCAGTTTGCTATGAAGATGATGAAATACCATAATCTTTCTAGCCCCATTTTACTTATAATGCTACTGAGCAATGAAGGAAAGTGAAGAATGTCCCAAGTGCTTTTCTTTTCCATTTTTAAATAACAAAAATGCTTGTGTTCATTTACATGGATTTCATATCACAGTTGTAGCACATAGCTTTGACTATTTTTATCCTTTTGGGAGGATTGATGATGCTAGTGAAAACTGCTTTTCTTTTTTTTTTTAGTTCAAAAAGCAAGTGACAGGAGGGTAGTCCTATTTGATCATAAAGATTACTGATGTGTGCAAACTCAGAACTGATTTGAATATGATATAAAAATTCGCACATGCCTATCTCTAGAAGTGAAAATACTGCTCTAAACTTTTGACAAAATTCTCTGATTTTCAGCAGTTGACAGTATTTTTGTTGTTCTGATCTCTTGGGAGTATCTTGTCAGTATTTCACCTGTGTGTCTAACTCAGAGTACTTCAAAAATCCCATAAGCCCTTTTAAGATACTCGTGTAGCCAGATTTTGAGGGCCTACAGTCTGTCATTAGAACCAGTAAGTGCAAACTCTGAGAAACGTCTGAGAAAGGGGGAAGATGGTGACTGCAACTCCACATGAAGACAGGTTTGTTACCCTCAGGGTGGAGGAGCTTTCAGACTGGATGTGCTTTCAAACAAAGTGCCTCGTCCAACTCTGTGTGAGGACTTAGAGAAGCACAATAAATTGTCTGTGGCAAAGGAGGAAGTTCCCACAAGATAAACTACAACTGACACAGATGGCAAACAGGAAGGTGTTGATTTCAGGCCCACAGGAAGGTATAACGTTTGGAATTAGCATACTGGACAAGACTCCATCCTGCAGACTGTGGGAAAAGTCTGCAGGAAAAGACAGCAACACCAGGAAGATGTCCCTCTGGAGGGACAGACAAATATCCCACCTTGGCAAACTGTGATTAAGGAAGCAGCTGCTTACACACATGCCAACCTGAGTTGTGGGAACAGCTCGTATGACCCATGGATATCAGGGACTCCCACCACCAAACAGACCACGGTAAAGAAAAACCAGATGGACATCACAAGATTCCATGTTGGTGATATCTTTGATATCTTTGCTTAATCTCTCTCTTAATCTCTCTCTCTCGCTCTCTCTCTTTCTCTTCACCTCTCCTCCCTTCTATTTCTCAAATTTATTGTTAAATAAAATCCATAGTTTTGACTCTGGCATATGGTCTTATTTGCACCCTAATTCAGGCAGAGATGTCTCTTAATAATTAGTTCCGAACACTGAGAGACCATAGAAAAGGTGAAATGGAAGACTGCAGCTCTAGACCTCTTTGAAAAAAGGAAATAGTGCTACAATTTTATTTTTCTCAAACAGTAAAATCATGCTGAGAAGACCATAGCATGGTTGAGTACAGTAGTGGTCTGAATAATCTGAAATATTTTTGGGCAGATATCAGGATATCTTGTGCAAGGAAAGCATAAAAACTCTTTCAAAATGTGAAATACATAAGTAAATGAGAATCTAATCCAGCAAGTCAACCCCGAAGTCTTTAAAATGTCCTCAGCCGAGACAATCCACCAATTAAAGGCTCTCCACTAATCATCCATTAAACAATTGCTTGTTACTTGCAGAGGCCCTGCACTCTTCTAATAAATTAACTCCTCCAAAAGTGGGGCAGATGTCCCAAAAGGTGTCAGCTTCCTTGCAAGTGAATGACAGGCTAGGACCTTTATCATCCCCTGGTCACAAAAACGGATGTCCTGGATCTGAACTGGCACTGTGACATTGCCTCAGACATGCAGTGAAAACCAGACTCAAGATGCTCCAGCCGGGAGCCCCAGGGCCGGTGGCTGGTAATGCCTGAGTGGGCAGCCACCTGTGTAACACAGTATCAGAGGTGTAGCAGCCCAGCCAGTTTGGCTTCTGAATGATCACTGAACACTTTTGCCCACCCACACTGTGACTATCTTAAGGTTAAAATAATTCCTCTCTGTTTTATCTTGTAGTTATTTTTTAAGGTGATGGCTATTAATAAGAATTTCATTAAACTGCTCTCTGCTGAAGTTGCAGTGAGATGTTATTATTTTAAGGGATTTAAGTTTATTTAAACACCATGCTCTTGGAGTTCCAGCTCGCTACTCGTACAGAGCCTTAACTAAGATTTGCACACTTTACAGCCTGTGGACTAAGGGACTGCGGTGTTTTGCTGATTTGATGCACTTTAAAACAAAACATGGTAACCCTTTTGGCAAAGTTGTCCAGGATTTTCAGATACTAGATTTTCTGAGCTGATCTGAGAATGTCTGTACTGCCAGCTTCATGTCTTCATTTATCTCTAACTTGTTTCCTAGTTTTCAGAATCAGAGAAAATATGTCTAATCTTTCCATCACCCCTGCCCTGAATAATAAAAGACTTTCCTACTACTCAGCCCAGATTCTAATTGTGCAGTCTACAAGGTCAATTTCAATGTGGAGCTGTAAATAGAGTAATGCACTGTGTTCAAGTAAAGAAAACATTTACAGAAAAATCACCATATGGAGTCTATTTAGACAGATGATCTAATTATCATAATGCCCAATGAGCTGATGCAGGAAAGGTTTGAAAGCAAGATGCTTCTTTCTGGTGTTTGGCCTCCTGTCCATAGTAGAGGTGAAGTTGTTCTCTGAAACCCTGTGACTGATATGTTCTCACTGTACATGACAAGGTTTGTCATTTGTAAGCAATGTCCCTCATTTATAAATTAAGTCCCAATGGAAGTTGGATTGAATGACAAGAAATATAAGACTGGTTTTGTAGACTGAGGAGGCAATTTTGTGAAAGAAGCTGTTTTAAGAGAGAAGGAATTCTAACATTACAAGTGACAGCCAGATGTACATCAATATGCCTGATTTTTAACTAATCACTTTAAATTCACTTTATTGTGGATCAGAGCCTTCAGCTAATGACAGTCATGGACCCAAATATGCTGGTATGAAGAATATATAGGGCTAAAGAACATGAAGATTTAAAGAGCTATAAAACAGCTTTTAATAGCAACCAACACAATTCTATTGATCACTGCAAACTCTCATTTTTAGCAGTCCATTTTACTCAAAGACATATACAAGGTTATTTATTAATTACTAGCAATAACAAGCTAAGTGAATTTCAGTCCAAAGCAGAAAATTCTTGATTTAAAGAGTACTTCTGAGTATCAGTGATATGTGGGTGGAAAGATCTGTCCTCAGGAGAGGAAGCTTTCAAGTCAGATAAAGATTCTGCAGAAGTAATTAAATGAATAATCAAGAATGCTCTCACATCTCACATGGAATTGTCAAGATAAAAATGTAACATGAATATCCAGTTTTTGTTTATAATAATTCTTTTCAATCTTATCAGCAATCCTGAAAAGCAACCTGGGTCAAAATTTGATGAAAAATATACATTTTAGTAGATGTGTCCACCAAAAGTGAATGAAAGCAAGCAAAATTAATGATGGGAAGGGCTCAGCTGTCTGCTTTATACCTGGAAATGATCTGATCTTAAAGATATAAACATATATGGTAACTAGTCTAATCTCCATCACAAAAAGAGGAAAAGTAACTAACAAAATAAAGCTTTTAATAGCGAAAAAGGGATTTTCCAGCACTGAGGAATTTTAGGCTATACAACCTTTGCCCTGAGTGATCTTAGCTGGGTGTGACAAATCAAAAAATACACTTTCTCTATGCTTAAGAATTCTTAAAAGCTCTTTTCCTAAAATATACAATTATGGAAGGAAAGATTTTACATATCTATAATTTTGTAAAAATACTAATTCAAATCATTGCCTTTTATTCTTTGTAGTGGAAATATTAATGCTTCAGTAAAAGCACCTATTATTGATAGATGAAAATATTTACAAGAAACATTCTTAAGCATTGTCAGCATATTACATACTTTATCCCTAATTTACATTCATCCCTACAGTTTTTTATATGAAAACATTTAATTGGTTAGGCAAGTAATTTGTTTTTATAGCAACAGAGAGAAGTGCTTTGAGATATTTGGATCTTATATAATAACTAAAAAGGGAATAAAACATTGGCAAGAGATGCACAAAATTGCTTTCATCTTTTATTTCCATACTTGCCAGCTTGCTGTACCCTTTGCAGAGATCACAGTACCCAAATTCTATTACTCATGTTAGGATGATTCACAGTAGGGAAGCACTTTCCTATATTATTTTCATCAAAAGAAGCTTACATTTGAATATTACCATTAGGCTGCTAATTTACACTTTGGAGAAAGGGTCAGGAGTATTCCATTTTTTTGATGAATGATATTAGCTTCAAAGAGAATTTTTCATAACTCTCATAATTTGCCACTGTAGTTTTGCCATCCAGTGCCATTGAATTATATATGATTTATAAAACAAAACTCTGAGAGAATAAATTTTTCAAGGCATTGAGCTTTCTGGATTTCAGAATAGTCTTTGTTAATGTCATCAGAATGGAGGGTCTCACATCTCATATTGCATATCAAGCACTTTGGTATACCTGGCATTTGATATTTATTTCAAATAGAAATTAAAGTAATCATACTTTCTACATTAACATTCAAGAGCATACAGAGTCTCCATACCATAAAGGTATCCTTCAGACTTGTTCCTCCCTCGAAAATAAACTGAAATTATTTACAGGGTTCATACCACCGGTGGTTTCTCAAAAGACTGTAAAATATTGCTGCTGAGTACTACAAGTGGCATAGGAATCATCATTCTGTTGAATCTGGACACTTTCTCATGAAGAAACCTATTCAATCAGGGGCTCTTATAAAATAAGGGTCAAAATCTTTCACTTGATGAATTGATTGATGATGGCAGCTGGTCCAGCTATGGTCCAGCTCAAGCAAAGAGAGGAGCTGAGTAAATATTTGCTGTGTGTTAAGGGAATTGTGTGGCACATAGAAGTGCCATATGTGCTGACACTGAGGATAATGAGAATAAAGTATCATTTTATCTCTCACATTGACACCAGGTCAGATCTTCCACCCTTGTAAATTGTTCTAGCTCCTCTGGCCATAATGAAGGTATGGAAAATGAGACTGCTTCAGGTGATATGCCCCACATATTCTTTAATACTGGACAATGTTTGTTTCACTCAGGTAATTAATTACAGAAGAGACAACAGTCTTATCACGTGTCTTTTTCGATATACTTTCATAGGTAAAGAGCTTAATAACATGGTTAAATATTATTTCTATTGCATCTAATACTAATTTATATTGCTAAGTGACATGGAAAATTGTCTGTTTAGAGTTCACTAAGGTTTGGGTGGGTTCTGCCATGAGTTTTGTTTTACCTCTCCTAAAATCAGGATGGAATGAGGATGAAAAAAACAAACAGTGATATTTAATCAAAAACACAGGAATAATTCCCAGACAGACATCTTACTTGTTGAGATGGAGTTATAGGAAGACAAATCCAGTCAAACAAGTGAAAAAGCTCCTTAGGTATACAAAAGGTACTTCTGTTACCAGAAACAATGACCTGCTACTTAATGTGAAGGCAGCCAGAGCTTGGCACATTTCACAAATGATTTTGCAAAGATTGTTTCAGCTCATGTCTTGCTAGCTCGCTACCCACACAGAATATATCTGAAGAGCCAGGGGCCATTTCTCTTTTGGACCAACATGTTTTCTTATACAATATCTGGGTAATGTGAAGATGGACACAGAGAACAGAAAGGGCGACAGATGTGCCAAAGGATTTTGCTTGTTTCTTCTTGTGAATTAATGAAAAAAAAAAAAAAAGAAAAAAAGAAAGAAAAAAGAAAAAAAAAGAAGGCTGGCAAAGCCTTCAGGCTAGAATTAATGTTTGTTTATAAGCCAGATAAACTGGTTTATCTTGGTTTTGTTTTTCATTTCCTTTTAAGTGGGAGATGTGTGGGGACACAGCTGGGTGTTCCTACCTATGCCTGCCTGATGTGACCATCACACTTTTATTTCTCTTGTGTCTCTTGGTCCATTTAAATGATCTTTGATCCCTTATCTCAATCCCTGGGTGTCATTTCTAACAACCTCTGATTTCCATCCCTTCCTTCCTTTGCCTTCAGTTTCTTCATCTTTCTTTCTGTAGCCTTGACCAATTCCCAGTGTTATTCTTCCCTCACCACCACCTCATCCCAGTGTACAGATTCACCCTATGACCCAAATGCTAGTGTCTGGCCCATGGAAAAATTGTGGCATGTATTGACTGTTGGATATGTGTAATTTCTTTAATCTTGCCTTCAGGTCTGTACTTCTCTTGTGCTGATGGCTTTGCAGTCCTCTGTTAAGCCATAATATGTGATTAAAAAGCATATATTGCTGTGAGGGACAGCATTACTTGGCTTCTCTAGACACTGGCTGCAGGTGCATTTTCTTTCTTTCATTACACCAAATTGCTCAGTGCTGAAGTGGGACAAATCAAACAAGGAGAAGTGTTCTTTTCTGGCTTACCACTGTCAATAACATTGCGCCTGAAGAGGAAATCATACTGGTGAGATGACAGTATTCAGAAAGATAAAAAATATTTGGAAGGAATTCTAGGTGGTAGATGGATCTCATAATCTTGTACTAAGTGATACACACAAGCAAATTTCATCTCATTTCTACACTTTCAAAACATGCATTCCTTAGTTGTCATGTATCAAACCTGTCCCTCTGTTCCCCTCCTGAGTGGGGTAGAAGATAAACAGACATGCTTCTGGGTGAAATGTTATGGGTAATGGCTTAAACATTGCTAGGAAGGAGATTTGCCCATTATGGCTAAACTGAATCAAGAGGCTGAGATAACCCAAGCCCACCCCTCCTTCACCTGACTGCAGCTTTGGGCAGGGAATTGAGCTGCCTAACAGAACCTGAGATACTATAAAAGTGACACTATGGTTCTATTACCTCTGGTCTAGGAACAAGGAAACAAGAGTAAGGCAGGACCATGTATCCACTAGAAAGCCAAACCCAGCAGTTGTCCTGAAAATCAGCATGGGCCAGGCTCAGGCTGGGGGAGGCCACAGCCCACAGGCTCATCTGCTGAGGCCAGGTTTGCACACACTCCCCCACAACCAGGAAGGGAGGAGGAGAGTTCTGGGGCTGTGCTGTGCCCTCTAGTCACAGGCAGTGAATACCCATCCTCCCTCACACAAACTGGCTCAGCTGTAAAATCCCCACCCATGGAAGGCCACATTCTAGAGGCATCTCTTAAAAAACTTTAATATTTGGATATTAACACTGGGACACTGTAAATTCTGAACAAAGTAAATATACATGCCTCATGTATCCAGAGCCTTGGATCCCAGCAATAGCACATCACCAGGATTGGCACATGTAAGATCAGAAATCCTTATGAACTTATCCCTACCCTGTATCGGAGAATATTGCAAGAGCTTTTCTTGGCAATAACAAGCCTAGAGCAGGAGCCACTAAAAAAATAAAAGTCTTTAAGAAAGTTCAAAATTTATGAAAGGGTACGTGATCTATTTAGGCAAGAGTTTAGTGACTAGTTTTGAAGAGGCAGGTATGCCTATGCTTGATGGCATGCAATAACAAATTTATTTGTATCGGTGCTTTGAGATAAATAGCAGAAGAAAGATTTACAGGAATTTATACCCAAAGGTCTAAATGACCCTGAGATTGTCTTACAGAACCAAAGACAACTGGAGCCAGAAAGAAATTTGTCTATCTGATGGATGTGGTCATTTAAAAACCCCATCATATTAAAAATTTCATGTCTGAAAATACTGTTCCATCAAACACTGTGTAAAAAACATCTTATCAAATTGCTGAAAATATCCAAAATAAATATATCTGGAGAAGTATTAATAATAAACTGTATCTTACTTAATATATAACAAAGCCTTTTAAAATATTAATCTTATTTCATACTTTACAACTTTTCTGACCCCTAACTCCCTAAGTTTTCAAATTCCACTTTGTTCAAAAGGCAACATTGCTGCAATCAAAGATCTGCTTCACAACTCTAATGGTCATACGCTTGTACTTTATTGCATATTATGCCTGTTTCTTTACAGGGTAAATTTGGCAAGGGATAATCTTGTTATCAAGTAGACAATCATGTTTCTTGAACATGCTCTCTTCAGCAAAATATTACCAATAGCCCTTTCAAGGAAAACCTCACACTCACCTTTGGTCCATTTTGTTAAATTAATTATATAAAGGCTACAACTCCCCTCTGGAGAGCAATAATGGCATTACCAGTCAGCAGTTGAAATATTTCATTAAACTACTCTCAAACCTTTGAAGCTCATCTTAAAATAAGCCATTTTTATAAATACTAATTAAGTAATATATTTTGAGGGAAGGAGTTGGAAATGAGTACACGATTATCACAAAAGCAAAAGATAAATGGTCAATTTACATTCAGCAGGAGGTGATGCTTGATGTTCCATTAAGAGACATTAAACCTCTTGGCTAATTGTAAGAATCAAGTGAAGGAAGAAATTTTTTTGTGAGCTCAATAGGACATTGATTAAGCCAAAATATTAAGACCTCCATTCCCAGTGCGGGTGAAGTATTTAGGTTCAAGAAAAAGAGTGACTCTTGTTTTATTTAGCTGGACTCCAATAGATTTAGCTGGATTTCAATAGATTAGATTGGAAATATTCATTCTGCTAAAACTTCAAATTGAAATATATTTTCCTTTGTCCTTCTATATCTCCTTAATAAATAGGAATAAAAAAATACCTGCAACCAAAAGCACTTTTCTATGAAAAACTATGATATCAAACTTCTGCATGGGAGAGACATCATGTTGTTTTGCTTCATCTAAAATCATCACTGTTTTTGGTTGTTTGTATTTCTATACAAACTCTTTACTATATTTTACTCTGAGGATATTAAGATGCAAGAAACATAACCTCTCTTTATATTTGGCCACCGCACAAACACTTCAAAATATATCTAGAAGATAGCACTATAAGGGCTCCAGAAATCCCAGTTTTCTAATATTTTCTTTTAATTAAGATACATGAAATCAAGTTTTACAACCCTCAGAAAGTGAGTAATGAAAGGAAGAGCAAGCATTATATCTTGAAATAGAAAAGAATATTTACAGCACCTTTAATTTCATCTATCATTATGTCCAAACTTCAGGAAAACATTTTGTCTTCAAAATTTTAAGACTCTTTTCAAATATAAGTCCTTAAACTGTTCTTTGTGGATCCTACAAGAAGTAAACAAAGAAAGTTTCATCTCCTTTGGAGTGACTCTTCACACTTTAAATAGCAGAGGGAAATAAAGAACACTACAGAAAAGTACCTTACTGAAAGTATGAGCAGAAAGCTTTTACAACTGGAAACAAAATGAGTACAAGTTTGGTTTTTCAGATGAAATGTCAGAGAGGTCAAATTTATCTTGTAGAAGCATGAGGGGATTAATGGAAAAGGAGTTCTTGCTTTCAACAGGTTTTCACCAAATTGTTTCCCAAATGCTACATTAGCATCACTAAAAGAATGACACTGGCAGTAGTGGTGGCCATTTTAGGATATGGTGTACACTTTTTGTTTGGTTGGTTTTTTGGTTTTTGGGGTTTTTTTCCTTCTAGAATTCTTTTAAATTACAAGTCTGTGTAGGTCTATAACTCAAATATTTTAGCTTGAAAAGGCGCACAGGCATCACCTTCCTCTCTTATAGAGATATAGCCCTACAAAATTTAAATTGTGAGTGAAGTAGAATGAGAAATCAGAAACAACAGTCTTACTAGTATAATACAAATTTTAGCTGCTTAAAATGATCAAAGCATTTAGTTCCTATATCAGGTGCCGGAAAAAGGCTTCAGCTTTTAATTATAATAATGTCACATCAGCAATACAAAAATAAAAAGACAGGAGAGACCTGCATAGCCTATACCTTTATTGTGATTTCCAATATCTGTGACGACTGAAATTAGATGACCTCTTTCAAACTAAAAAAACTCTACTCTATTGGGAATATTTTGCACATTAAATTTTCCTCACAAGATAGCAATTTTGCATTTATGTATTTCACCAATTGGTTTTTGGCTGTCACAAATGTTGTTACAAGAACTTCTTTTCATGTGAGGTTTTATTTTCATCTTGAATATATTTGTGTAATCCTTCTAGGAATCCCACAAAGATCCCAAATGGACATACTGAAGAGATAAGTCTTCCTTTTCTCTCACTGAATGAATATGCTGACCACAAACAAATCATATTCTGACAATCTATTAACTTGACAGAAAGAATAATATTTTTGAGGAAGACTTCCAAAACCAGAATGACTTTGAAGATTCTGTCTCTGACCTCATTACATGAAAACAGGGTATATTTCTCTGACAGATGTGTATGGATTTTATCTTTCTCCCCTGGTAATCATTCAGAATTACAATTTGCACCATTCACAAAAATGTAAATAGTGGAAAGCTTTACTGCTCACAAAAGCAAGAATGTAAAGTTTAACATTTTATTCCTTCTTAACTTGAAAAACTCCTTGACTGTGACTTAGCAAGACTTGGTTTTAAACGCTCAATGTGAGACCTCCTACAATAGAAAAATAGAGCAATTTACAGAATCAACAAACTAGAAAGATGGATTAGAAATGTCTTATTTTGGATGTCGAACTGGTACAGAAAAACAGAACTAAGACTGGAAGATTCTGGGGCTAGTGGTGATGCTGAAAGCAATAATGGGTGTCAGCTGAGAGATGTAAATAATGGATGCCATTAAAAATGCTTTAGATTTGAATACTATACTCAATTTATTAAATTGACTCAAATGTCGAGATTCTTGCCTTTTGAAGAAAACCATAATAATAGTAATTTCCCTTCAAGGAGAGGAAAGCACTGCCATGAAAAGAAATGCTCTTGTTACAGAAATTATTGATTATAATAACTTTGTCTAAAACGCCTTCTTACTCAGGACTGATTGATCAATAAATGAACCCAAATCATGCTTGTTCCTTTCTTTTGCTACTAGATTATTAATTTTAGACATCATGTTCATTACAGAAGTTCTAATTTTTTATAAAAGCCTTCCCTAGGACATTATCCAAACTGCAGAAAACTCACAGCCATGTGGTTTGGTTGTTTCTATATTCTACATAGTCTAAGTGTTTTCTCACACAAATATTGAAATTATTTATTTTCTGTCTAATTGTTTGTGTTTTTTCAGTTTCAACACATTTAAATAGTTCTTTCAAGAATATTAATTAATTACCCTTTCAGATCTCATTAAAATCCTTGTTTTGCCCATTTTATATGCCAATAGTGGTTCTGTGGATCATATTTGTAATGATTTACTAAGCATCCAAATACTTAATGTCATATGTGCTACTGTTAATCTACTTCTTTTTCATGTACTGCTGCTTTAATCAATGGATGAGACAGATTTTGAAACATGTCAACTTGGACACAAAACACATCCATAATTATATCAGGGGTTTCATGAATTCACCACAAAAACAGAAAAGGAGGCTGGTTTTCAAGGGGAACCTTAAGCAGTACATGGGTACTGTGGCTGATGATGGATAATAAATGCTAAACTGAGTCATAGTCCTGACTCAGGTCATAAACGGATTTTGCTAAAAACCAAAATATTCCAAGAATAAAGCACAGATTTGACAGGAACACTAGAGCATCGCTTCATTCCAGGATACTTTTCCAGAGGCCTGTTGGCTGAGGAAGGCAGTTAAGACTTTACAGCGACTGAAAGAGAACGTAAAAGTGCTGATGGTAAATTATAGAATCCTGCAATATCATGAGTTAGAAGGGATCCACAAGGATCATCATGTCTAATTCCTGCCCCTGCAAAGGACAGCCGCAAGAATCACACCAAGTACCTGACAGCATTGTCCAAGTGCTTCTTGAACTCTGTCAGACTTGATGCTGTGACCACTTCCCTGAGAAGCCCAAGTTCCAGTGCCCAAGCAGGATATATATACCTGTAACAGATCAAGAAAATATAAATAAGCCTAAATAGACATAAAGATAGCAAAAAAAATTCCCAACAGTTATAAAGTTCTTGGATACCTGTCTGGTCAGCCTCTGACCCCAAAAAAGAGAAAGACACCCTTACCTCTGAGAATGCCTGATGAACCATGGAACGTCAGCCAGCTGTGGCTGGCAAAAAAGTCACAACATCAATCAACAAAAGAGAAAAGATCACTATTTTAATACTGTCTTTTTCTCCAGTTCAAATGTCAAGCACACTGAATTTTTTGGTTGGTTTTGCTGCTTTTATAACAATTTATCAAGACACAAAAGTATAACCAAAGAAATGACAACTTCATTAACAGAAGAAAAAAATATTAAGGTTACAGATACGTAAAAGATATTTTAAAACAAATTTTAAATTATTACATATAAGATGTGAAACAATCAAATTTTTATTTTTTGCCTAACAGATAAAAGGTTTATTCACATGAAAATTCAACATTGCAGCTTCCTGCTGAATAAAGAAGAGTAGTATTACAGCTTTTTAAAAACATCTTTGCAGCTCTCAGAATCAGTAAGCTATCATTATACAAGCAATTCAATTAATCTTTTCAGATTTAATAACTATCTTCTGTAATGATCATAGCTGTGAGAGAGGAAGACACAAAGTGTTTAATTTTATTGCAGTATTTACACTCTGTTTCACTCTGCTGCTCCATTAATTTATATCCTATATGTTCAAGACAGAAAAAAGGAAGCAAACTCAATTATAAGCTATGCGACATAAGGCATATTCTGTTTTATATTTATTCTGCTCTAATTCCAAGTAGAGAAAATGGGTTTCATATTCTTAAATATATAACACTAACAATTTAGGGCCAGAAAAATCTATTTTATGTAAAGATTGGGACTAGACTTAGTCCTGTATTTCAACTACAGCTCTTTGTGGAAACTGTTTCATGATCAGCAACCCAAGAAATCAGCTTTAAGAGAACCCAATGTGAAAACTGTCCTCTGCAAGTCGTTAATAGAGAGGAACAGAGTCTTAATACAGGCAAAGTAGTTCTAGCTCATTCTCGAGCAGGAAAGATGAAAATATTCATCTTATCTGTAACAACCTCCAGTTAGTGATCAGTTCATACATCATCTAGCCTAGAGTCAACAATCTTCTACATGTCTGGGATGTATTTTTTCTCACACCTACACACATATAATGACTGCAATTAGTAAAGAAAAATTACATTGCAGTCTCACTACTGTTCACAGCTTCCTATGAAGCACTGCTACCTGAATTTGCCTTTCCATGTCTCCTGCCATGCCCTTCTGTCCTTCTGCCCTCCACCTCTTGTGTTACTTGTGTCTCCTCAACCACAGTACTCCTCACTCTTTCACTCCTCAGCTTTCACTTTCCCAGGGTACTCTGTACAGAGGAGGAATGGCACTGACTTCTGATTAACCACTTGTGCCAAAAGATTATCCCAACCAGACAAATCCACTTATCCATCCTCATTGGACACATGGGATCGGTTCTAGGCACTTCTGCAAGCAAATGCAGCAGAATCACAGGACAAAAGCATCCCACAGACTGTCAGTCACCTTTGAGGCAGCCTTTTGACAAACCTTACTCTTGACAAATATCACAATTTCAACTAGACAGTCTGTGCTGCACAGAGACTTCTGGAACAGTATCTCTCATCCCCAGAATGGTTTCAGGGAAGATGAGGAGGAAGGCTGATGAGAAGAACTGATAATTCATTCAGATGGGGGGAAAGCTCAAAAGCTTTGAATTCAGTTAAATATTTGAAAAACAGTCCCTACATACAGCTCTGTGCAGCTGTGAGCTGGAACAGAGGGTCCAAAGTATGATGTACTCATCAACTCCTTTCTGAAAGCAGCAGTATCAGGCAGTTCTGTGAGAGATCATCAATAAAACTCTTTGATGTGATATCTATTGCCAGCAGCTCACTTAAGTGACTCACTTTCATTCCAAATATCCAATAAAGCATAGATTAGAATTAGATGTAGATACAAGAAATTACAGCAATAAAAACAGATTTTTGAGGACCTGCCAAAAAAGAAATAACTGTAACTCAGAGAGGAGACAACAAAAAGAAATATGAAGTAAGGATTGTTCTTCATATTTTGTAGTAGAAAAAATGGGAGGTGTGAAAAAACATGGCATAGGTTCAAAATAAATAAAAAATAGCTCTTTCATGAAGCAGTATGTATTGCACTGTGGAGCTCAATTCAGTTTTAGAATCTGGCAGATATTCAAAGAGCCAGTAGAACGTTTATCTGGGAAAGGGTGTTTAGGACAAGGGCATCCCCTCTAGCTCCAGAAGCCTTGAAGATGAGAGGCTATTCTATGAGCATAATTGTGTGTCTTGACTTTACAGTCTTCCCTAAACTTCCTGAAGAGTTTGTTGCTATGGGAAACAGAATGGCCCAGAAGAAAGTCATTGATACCATGTGCTGCTCTCATGCTTCGAAATTCAATGAAATGAACTTGCTGTGTTTCACACATTTGACAATAGCAACCTTCTCATACAGCAAACAAGTGCCCCAGGCAATTTGTTGCTCCTTGCCTCTTTATATCACATTTGCTCAATGGACATTTTGGAGCATAGTGATATCCTGTGAGCAAATCACCCAGTCTGGGTATCTGAGTTTATATAAGTTATGTAAAATCAGGGTTGACTTGGCTTCTTTAGGAGGCTGATGATTTACTTTTCACTTCGGAGCTATGATGGTACACAGTTTGCAAGGAAAGGAAATTCAACATATCTTGTGCATAATCCCAGCTGAAGAATGATCTGCAAAGGTACAAAAAAAAAATATCCTACCATCAAAAGGAGGACAAAGGTATCAATAAATCACAGGAGGATAGTCTTCCTAGCCTTTCACTAGGAAGAATATATAATCTCCTATCATAGCAAATAGAAGTCTAATACAATCCATAAGCTTTCACTATTATTACCACAACAAAAACAAAACCAAAGAGTAGCAAGGAAATCTGATGTTTGCGAATTTTGCTAAAGTTGTCCTTTCCCCTGAAAATTCTTCAAACCTGTTGGGAAACAGCCTTGCTGAAGAACTTCAAATACCTCACACTGGCAATCCCCCAAAGGCAGGCTTACCTCTATTGTACTGGCTTTCTTCACTTCTAAGAGCAAAAAATCCACCCTACAGACTTTGTAGAAATCAAAGGGGCACTGAATACCAGGGGGAGCAACCTCAGCTAAATGGAAAACAAAAGAAAATGCATTTTGCCTCCTCAGCTAAGGGCAGAGAAATCTTGCTTTTCTCATTTAGTGCTGACTTCTTTTAGAAGTTTCCTGAGTCTTCTCAGCTGGTTTTGTGAGCAATCAGACAGTCCTTACAGATTCATGGTACCACGTCATCAAAGCAGACCAAAATGGACAGAAAAGTGAGGCAAATCTCCAGCACTAAATCTCCAGCATGCTGTTTTACTTCATCAAGTTTGTCAAATCCTCATGCACAGGTACAGAATGAAACACTGCTCCTCGCAATGGCAATGGAAGTAAGTGTGACCTGGTGTGAAGCTTTGGGTCTTCTCAACAGTTGCTTAGATTATTAGTTCCTCTAAAGAATCAATTATCAATCTTAGTGTTCTTTAATGACTCATCTAAATAACATATTCTGTCATTTAATATTTCATTTAATGTTGTGATCAAGTTACATAATGGATACATCAAATCACACTGTCAGCTGATTCTTTACTGATTTATGTACACATTTTTATGTCCAAATTCTTATTCATACAATAACTCAAATAGTATATTTTTATCTTAGGATGCATACATTTTGTTTTGCAAACTTTAGTCTCCAAGATGTGTGTTTTGTTGACCCATTTTATTTTTAAGAGTTTCAACAGACTACACCTTAAAGATGTAATTACACATTACCTGTTGATATTTTTCAAGCCTTTATTTAGCAGAGTGCATATTTCATGTGCCTATTTCTGGATGTCTCCTGTTCTTCCTGAGCTGCATATCTCACCAGCTGAACATACTTCACTAGTGGAGATTTCCAGCACAGTTTCCTGTACTTTACCATGCAAATGCATGCTCCAGATTAAACTGTATGTAGTTTAGGTGACAAACTTTGTAAAGCAAGACTGAGCTGAAAATTTAAATGCTATATCATAAATTCATAAGTCACAAAATAGTTCTCATTAGAGCAGTTTACTTTTGCTTATTAGAAATGGATTCCACAATCCATAAACCTATATGACAAACAGAGATTTTACTTTAGTGTCTTTTTTTCTTTTGTAATTTGTAGATGAGAATTTGTCCATGGGTGAAGATACTTTTTGCTTAGGGAACACATGATGCAGACCAACATCTGTAGCTGTAAGAACAGCTACCAATACTTCACTTCCATGTGGCATACAACTGGAAATCTGCTCTTTCTTGCTGATACCTTGGTTTATGCATAACAAACTAATGCCTTTTCCCTGAACATGGAAAACAAAAAATCTGGAGTTGGAATGTCTTAAAACCCCTACTCATCAGAAAGAACATTGCCTCTGGTTCTGATCCAGCCTCTTCCCAGGACAAACTTATGTTTTCCAGTTTTAAAGTAAATTATGAAGAATCACTGCAACAGAAAACAGTGATTTCAAGTGATGGTATCAGTAGGTTGCAGGCACAGCAGTGGCACTTCCAGATTTCTGTAGTGTACTCATTTGGCTAAAATCCTGATTCATAGCATTTAAGGGATACCTTCTACACTGTTTTATATACCTGGTGAAAAAATGAATCTCTTAGAATAAGGAGAAATGGCCTAATAGAAACAAGCACATACAAGCACAAAGAAAAAAGAAAGCTATACCAAGAGGAAAATCCTCACTATGTCATAAGTCTCCTTGGTATACCTGATTTAATAAATAATTTTCAGAGTAAGGAATGGCTTCCACCTTCAAAGGAAGTCTGCAAAGCCTCAATTGATACTTCTTGAGATCAAAGAAAAGGTTCTTAGTGACTTCTATATGACTTTTTGGAGTGCCTGTGATTTTCTTTTCATGTTCTAAAGGAAGAGCCAGGAAATCCCTCTGCTTTTACCTTAACACTTGAGACCTGACGTCATCTAATGAGGACAGCACTTCTTTTCTTTTTTTGTGCTAGTGCTATGCCATGTACAATAGTGTCATTTTAAAAGAAAGCAAATGGAAGAAAAACACCTCACTTATTCTTCCATCATGCTCCAAATAATTCTTGCTCAAGCCCAATCCTGCCTTTCCTCAGAACACCTGTAAGTGACTTCAGCTGGTTTTTGCATTTGGCAGACAACACAGTTACACACAAGTCTATGCACAGCCCTTCAGTATACCTTCAGCTGGAACTGAACTTGGCTATGACATTCGTAAGGGTTCATTCACATTTTGTAATTGTTCACATGATTTGAATTGTGTCTTGGTAAATTTCTCAAGATAAAATCCTTAAAAAAAAAAAAGCACTTTGATATAAATCGTGCAGATGTCTGCATGTGTCTCCACAACACAGTTCTAGTTTCTAATTCTATTAAATTCATCGTATTAAGCTTTAGATAAAATTGATTACTGTTTTCTACTTTTGTGCAATAACTCTTGTGAACAACAGCATTTTCAAAACTACTTACCCAAACAGAAGTTCTGTCTATTGATGTTTTTCCTTTTAAACTGAAGGTACATT
The DNA here is from genome assembly GCA_013398995.1 of Alaudala cheleensis. Taxonomy (NCBI): domain Eukaryota; kingdom Metazoa; phylum Chordata; class Aves; order Passeriformes; family Alaudidae; genus Alaudala; species Alaudala cheleensis. Next base: position 226,399 of record VWYE01007648.1, read on the forward strand.
GAAATGCATCATAGAAATCTGAAAAGAAAAAATTAAAAAGCAAGTATTTTTAAAGGTTGTCACTATTTTTATGGTTATATTTTCAAAATATATGCAATCTTTAAAGTGTCAGATTTCCCTCCATCTCCCAGCCCCCACAGTGTTTTATGTTTTTAAGACAAGCTTCAAGAAATGGATGATAATGTCTTGTGCCACTGTAAAAATCACACAGACAAAGAGCAGGCAGATGACATCACAACTTATGTCATTTTAAAAATTATTTTTATAATTAGTTGATGCTCAGATGATGAAGTAGCACCATTTTATTAATTAGGCTTATATATCTTTCTCTAAATTATTTTTCCGCACATTGAGAGGGCTATTAAGTCTCTTTAACATTCCACCCCATCATTATATGTTGAGGGGAGAAAGAGAGAAAGCCTTCCTGAAAGCAGAAATCAGATGATGATATATTAAATGTAAATGGAATTCCATTTTTAGCATCAGTGGTCAGTGATGTATGAGCTCAGAACCCAAATCATACTGCATGACAAATAGGAATGGCTGGAAATCAGCTGCACTACCAAATGGAAAATCTCAGAAGAAAGCATGACTGTTGCTCAGCTCATCTGATTTACACCAGGAAGAAAACATCTCTTCTAGCAGCTTGCATCTATTTTGCTCAGCCTAACAGTATGTATTAAATATTTTGACCTTGGTGACAAAATCACTTGAAATAGAAAACGTGGATGATAAAAGAACAAAAGGAAATGAAAGAACTAAGGCCAAAGTAGGAGCCTATCTCATTTAAATAACTCAAACCACTATCTGGAAATAAACATATGCTTACTAGCTAAATGTGTATTGAGGTACCTCAATGCACATCTCAATAACATAGGTTTGATTTTTAAAAAACTGTTAGGATAACCTATCTCAGTTGCAAGATTACAATCTAGATTTTTCACCTTTAATTAATCAGCCTGAAAAAGTGGTGTGTCCGTATTTATTCTAATATGAGCTAGAATCAGTTCATAACCATTTTTCTCTCAATGAATGAAGATTATTTTAAACATTTTTAGTCAAAAGAATACTCATATTTCTTTATAAAAAATATTCAGTATTAAGACGTCCTTATTATGATTTCTCATTTTACTCTGTGAAAGCTAATGATAATACCAAGTTTTCTCTTTTCTTTAAAGTTACAAAATACAATGTCTAATGAATCCTCTTGGCTGTTTTATATTTGACTATACCTACATTTATCCCTATTTCAATACAATGCTTTAAAGGTCCAAACAGGAACCTCTCATGAGTTAATTTTAAACTGAATTGCTATCATGGGTTTTCAGTGTAAAACTGACAGCTTCACTCATCTTCAGAAGCCCAAGTTGAGAGCTTATTTTATCCCCTCTAGAAAAATTCTAAGTTTCAGAGACATTTATTTTTCTGGTTGCAGTCATAGCTTTCAAATGAGATTCACTATTCAAGGCAATGGAAACTTTGCTGCACACTAACCTGGACTAGAGTGTCTGCAAAACATATTTTCTATTTGAAGCAGCAGAATTTAAAATATGTGTATATTTAATCATATAAATCACCTGACTCATTACCTCCCCAAGATGCTACTAGAATCAAATCTCTAAATGAAGTTTATGACCTTTGTATTTCCCTGTCATAAGTCATAAAGTCTTCTTTTTATGACTATAATTTTGAGTTACATCATGATCTTTAGTAGAGGACATTGAGAAGTCACATGGCCCTTGAATAGGTGTGAGTTAAGAGTTTGTTTTAGCTCCTTGAAAATGCAGAACGTATCAAAATACTGAGGTGATGCAGAGTATATGTCCCTGTGCAGTTCTCTAGCAGGAGGATCATCACTTCCCAACACTTGCAGTAATCAGTGACTTGCAGCATCAGTGATTGCTTAGTATGCAGAAGACCTAATATTAGAGGAGCTGAAAGACAAGAAGGGCAGCTAATCTGAACATGAAAGTGCAAGTGATATCTTTATTTGTAGTATTTTCTAGGTTGTTACAAGGGCTAGTTGCCATCTGACATGATTTTCAAATTAAGGGATCACATTCTCTGTTGAAAATACCTCAGAGGAAGCAGGTAATACTTTAAAATAATCTTTTAAAGGAGCAAAAATAAGATATACACATTTCAAAATTCTAGAAATGAAAACAATTGAAGAAGCAGAACCCCAGTTGCACTGAGTGTACTTACATCACTTTATACAATTATTTTCTAGTAGTCCGTTTCCATTACACGACCTTTATATTTTAAAACACTGTGCAAACAAAAACTTTCTTGAAGGGCATCTATTTTAACATCTTTAAAGGGCCCTGATAACTCTTTAGATCATCATTTTTGCTATCTGCACAGACTGAGAACCTGCTTTTCATTCACAGATGGTCATAAAAATTACTCATGCCAAGTCATCAGAAGTAATACAAAGAAATGTACAGCAAAAAAGGGAATATTAGAAAGAATGTTTATTTCTGAATTCTTACACTGCTTAAGAAAAAACCCCTTTACCTTTTGTAAGAAAGAAAATAATTCAATGTTTACAATATCTTAAACTGCTTAGGACAAATTTCTAGATGGAGAGAAAGTAGAAAATAAATTTGATGAAGCTTCATAAACACTGTGTGATATTGAAAACAAAACAGACTATAATGGTTGAAATGTGTTACTTACAGAATAATTCAGAATTTAATGTTCAGCTCTGCAAATAATTTACTAAGTTATTTGACGAGGAACAGATTGGGTCATTCCATCAAATCCTGCAGAGGCTAATAAAAATTAAGTATTAAATGCAAGTACTCTGAAACAAAGTATGATCAATCCTAAACTTGGTGAACAGCAGAGATAGAGTGAGATCAAGAAAAATCTGAAATAGTTAAAGTTCTGATTTATTTTGAAATTTCCATCGTCCTGAATCAAATCTTTTATTTTTAAATTATAGCATTAAAATAATCTCAGCTCAGGCAGAATATGCTATTATCAGGAAATTATACATATTTTAAATTTATACTCTAGTTGTCATGTACTTCATTTCACAAATTTAAAAGCTGTCATTTTTCAGTTTTTATTTGTCTCCCCCATTATATAATTTCACATTTTTTTCCCCAGTTCATTTCTCTGATCTGTGACCCATCCCTGCTTGCTCTCTTCAATAATTAAATTCCTGGCTTCATGACTGAAGCATGACTATGCTTTTCATTAGTACAAGCCTTTTCTTTTTAACTTTGCTTTTGTTGCAGATTCATGAAATGCCTTTTGAAACTTTTCAAGATGACACACTCTTGAAGAACAGATTAAAAGCAGAGGAAAATGAACAGTAATGAGCTCATTTCCAGAGAAAAGCTCTCATTAGCATGAAGTCTCTTTGATTCCTCAAGAAAATCCCAACTGGTCTTGGCTGTAGGTTCTTCCCTTGCCTTCAGGAAATGTCCTGTTGTTGGGGAGGAGGATGGGAGAGAGTCAAGTAAGTATGTTTTTATTAGAATATATTAGATATATCTAATATATCTATAGATATTAGAAAATCACTTTATCACTGAAAGCCCAGTTTAGAGGCAAATTACGGGGAAATAGTTGTACTAGTGCTTCTGGTTTTCTTTTTTCCTTCCTGTTTCCAGAATTTGTTTTAAAGAATGGTGTAGCAGAGGGTTTCATCAACATTCACAGCAGGACAAAGAAGAGCAAATGTTTCTATTCTGCTACTGGAAAAGCCATGATCCCTCAAAAATTTCATTAGTGTGTTACTTCGGATCAGTCAAGGGTCCAGTGGCTATGTTCCTTACTTGGATGCAAGTGTAGTGCCTGCCTGGTATAAGTGGATTTTGGGTGGCTCCTTTTTTTTTCAGATGAGAAATTATATCTTAGATTAAAAAAGTTTTCCAGTGAAAGCTGTTTTAAGACATACATTTTTATTATTTGAAAATAAAGAAGAAAAATAAAGCAAATAATATGGTGAAATATTTTTCAACCGCAGTTCCCTTGTGCTGAAATAGTCCAACCAGCTTGTCTAGACTATTCAGTTGTCTTTCAATATATATCTGAAGACATGTATAATCTACAGTCATAACATTTTTATGACAGAGAAAAGTGTTGAATCTTATCTCCCACTCCTTTATATTAGTGAAATCCAGGAAGTACCCCAGTTTGGGGGAAAAAATGTGACTGAAATATCTCTAATTAAATTCCAGTTTTTCATAAAATAATAATGTGTCTTATAAACAATAACAATGTGATTTTTTCCCTACAAGTAAGTTAATAATAATAATACCCTAGAGACATAATATAAACCAAATAATTTCAACTGTATGTAAAGTTCACTGACTTCAATGAATCTTAAATCAAGTTCTTATATAAGATTATGATTCCTGGCATTGTGAACAAATATGGGTCATAGGGTAGATGCATAAAATGTCGAGGTTAATCTCAAGCAAATGAAAAAACCCACCATATATTCCTCTCAGCTTGCTTACATTATCACTGTTAGATCATGTTGACAAATGCACCCTTTCATCTCACCCACCTAGTAGCATGCACTAATTTGCACTTTTGTAGTGTATTCTCTGAAATAAATATTGAATCTACCCTAACACTTTTTCTTCTGTTATCCAAACTCCTAAGAGGCAGAGTGAATTACCTCACTCTTATTCTTGTTATCATTATTAACTTGTTAAATTATTATCCTATAATTTACTGTTTGTTCGTTATTATAGACTTTTTATACATAGCATTTGATGTATAGTATATGACAAAAATTTTTATTTTCTCAGAACAGAAGTAGCAGACATCTGCAAAACTGGCTTTATTGGTCCACACAAAGTCCTATTTAAAAAAAAACAGTTCTTTTTTAATAACTTTCCTCTCAGTATTTAACCATGCAACTAAATTATGAAAATTAGTAAAATAGAAAATTGATGGAAAGGTCAGTAAGCTATCAGAATAAAAAAGTGACCTTTGATGCTGGAAATCTTTGGAGTTTTCTCCAGCTCTGTATAAATTATGCAGTGGTGTACTCCAGACAGTATAATTCTAAGTGTGTGGTGGTTTTAAAAAACAAAAGGCACATATGAATTTACATATCCATATATATTTTTTATATATGACTGTAAAACTACTGAAGTGAAACACACTGATGAACAAGACTGAACTTAATTTTCCAACAAAAAGTAATTACAAAAATGTAGTTTAGTGTTCTGTGAAATATATTGTATATTGTTCTATCATTTTAACAGTTTCCATCAGAGAGCTTACTTGAGAAAAGAGAATCTACAGAATTTTGCTCCAGCCACATCATCTTCAAGAAACAAATGAGGAATAGGATTCTACTATATATCACATGAAATACACTCTTTGTTCACTTGGTAATTACTTCATTTCATCATCTTTTCCCACTCAAAGGAAAATGAAACATCTTTTATAAAACACAAAATTGAAGTAGCATCATCTGTAGTCACTTGAGGTCAGTGTTATTTTGCACACAGTTTATTTCCAGTAGCTTCTAATTGCTTAGTCAAGAAGCAGAGATAGAATACATCCTTTTGTTTCTCCACTGGCCCAATTTTGGAAGACAAGGTGACTAAGAAAACCTCCAACTGTATCACTAGGGATATCTACATAGTTGTATATTGTCTGAACTCACAATTTTGTAAGAATCCTTTGAGCTTCTTTGCAAATTTTTTGGTAATGTGTATTTTTACATTGCTATGATGGTGCATGTATTTTAAAGAGCTTTCAAAATGTTTTCAATTTCAACATATAAATAGGGATTACATATTAGTAACTGACAGAGGCAGCACAATAAAATTGTGTTTTATGAAATGTTAAGATAAAAAGAGTGTTGTTACAGTTTCCTTAAAAATACAGGTGAATCCTTCAACCATCCTACCTCAATCATTCCAAGCCATAGAAAGCAGAGTTCAATGCTTCTGATTTAGTCAACTCCTTTTTGGCTTTCAATAGGTACCTGGAGTTTAGAAAACAAAGCAAGTATGAATGGAAACTTAGGACAACAAAATATTCTTAGGAAGAAAGAACAGTTAAAAATATTTGTTCAGGTGACTTACTTGTGGAAAATATAGTAAACCATAGAATTAACTTGCTCTATCATAATAACAACTAGCACTTGAATTTTTTCCTTATGATTTTTCAGGTGCGTGTGATCTTGTTGAAGGACAACATGAAAACCACAAATTAAATGGCTGGAATAAAACTAATGGCAGTGTATCTGACAGTACCAAGGAGTCCTGATCTAATCTTTAATTCTTTTATACAAAATGAACCTGACCTTCAGTTGCCTTCCATAAATAATTCACACATTCTGCAGTTCTTTCTATGGAAGAAAAGGTGTTTCTTTGAAATTATTCTAACATGTAAAAGTAAGTTAATGTAATTACAAAATGTGGTGGTTTCAGGGTTTTCTGCTGTGAGATACGATTAAGAGAAAAGCAAAGCATGCTCAAACTTAAAAGATATAAAGATAGTTTACTCACACACACTAAAAGGAAACAAGGAGGGGAAAAAACCCCAAAGAATCAAAATGAAACTTTCAAAACATTTCCCCCTCCCCCACCAGTTTCTCTTCTTCCTTACAGACATTTATAAAGGCAAGAACTCAGAACCCAGGGTCTGTACTTCTTATAAAATAGTCTTTCATCAATCTCTCTAGAGAGACGTTTCTTCTGGTTATGGTACCTCTCCACAAGGACAGAAACAGTCTACTCGTGGCTCTTAGCTCTCACAGAAGACAGCCGCCCAGAAACAAAATTCTGTCTCTGTGGTTCTCCCATAAAGTGCAGTTTTTCCCATCAGCTGCACTTGGGTCATGGACACTATGTATTCTGGGGTGTTATTTTTAAAATTAACAGTTCAGGTGCAAAGGATACTCTTCATCCCATTCTAGGGCAGNTGGTGGATGCAGATTTTACCCCCCAAACCCCTCGGTCTCATTCGGGGTAGGCTCAACTCGGGCTCGGAGCCGCTCCAGGTGGAAGGCAGTGGAGGGAGAAATCAGCTGCAGTCTCCTCACTAACAGCGGCTGGAACTCAGTCTGAGCAGAGCTGGAGCACACACCTCTGCCTTCCTCTCTGTCCCAGAGCCACTGAGCTGAGCAGATACCCCGAGCTAGGCCAGGGCCCGGCAGGGCCCACCAGGCACCCGGCTCCCCCCAGTCAGAGGGAGCCGGGACTGCCTCCTACCTTTCCTGAGGCGAGCAGTGAAAAGTGAGGAGTCCCCACAATCCCCAGCTTTTATAAATGTGCTCATTCACAAAAACGAACTCACTTTCTCACTGGCTGAATCAGGTGTCAATCCCAGGTCCTTGCAGATAACTATTTCCTTTTTTAACTAAAAGCTATGCTAAACCATACACACAGTAATCAAGCTCTTTCAAAACTGCACTCAAAACCTAAACAACACACTAGGTCAACCTGTCCATGTCAGAACAAGGTCAAGAAAGTCAGTACCTTGTGACTGCTATTTCCTGTCTGACGTTTCAGGCTAAAAATAAAATCCGTTTTACCAAATCTCTGACACCAAAAGTAACCAGTCTCAGGTCATGGAAACTGTTAAGTTAGCTGAACACTTTCATGATGCATTTTCAGTTTACCATATCCCTAAGTATTTCGTACTGAACCTATTATAAAGTTATTTATACTCTGAGTGCTCTCTTCCTGTCCATGATTTTCCAAATCTCTGCTGTTTTTCCTGGTTCAATCAAATTCCCCATGCCTACATATAGCCTCTTACATTGACTTTGCTTATGCTAAGCTCATTAAACAGTTATTTCCCCTAAAGCTGTCAAAGCTCTAGCTTAGCTGTAACTTCAGTGGAATTATTACCAAAGATTCTAAAAAGTGAAATAATTACCTAGTATTTTTTGTTAGTTTGTTAAAGGTACAATCTCTTTAGTTGCTGGCTACCTTTCTCCTAATTTTTGCTGATGTTTATTCCAAACCTGAAGGAAACTGTAGAAGACTGTCAAAACTCCCATAAGCATTAGCATGGTAATCAATTTCACTCAAAATGTATGGATCATATCTCCTTTTAGAGATATTTTGAGAAGCTGGCTGTCAGTATTACAATGCACAGTGGCCCCATTCACTTAGCAGACTAATTTTATTATGCTGCCTGTGTACTTCCTTTGAAGCCAGTGAATTGAGGAACACAAAAAAGACAGCAGGTAGGCAATTATGCATCAAAAAACTGAGATTATTTTGCCTTCCTCTGAGTCTGGGTACTTTCTGGGAATGTAAAAAAGCTTTACGGTGGAAAGATAAGGGAAGTGTCATTGGTAAAGAGTGTTCCACTCAGATTCAGTCAAGCCTCCTTCCACATAATTTTCTTGGGCCTTGGATTCCCCATCAGTTGATGCATGAGTCTTCAGAGGCATCTAACCAAAGTGGTGGCAGCAGAATTTAGGCACCTAGTTATAGAATCACAGAAAGGTTTGGGTTAGAAGGGACTTCAGAGATTTTTCAGTTCCCAGTTTGGGTAGGAAGTGACCTTAAAGATCGTCCAGTTCCCACCCCACTGCTATGGACAGGAACAGCTCTCACTAGACAAAGTTACCCAGAACTTCCTCCAACTTGGCCTTCAACACTCACATAGATGGGGCATCTACCAATCTTCTGGGCAACCTGGTTCAGTACTTCACCACCCTCACAGAAAAAAACTTTCTTTCCAATGTCTTATATAAACCTAATATTTTCAATTTGAAACCCTTGTCCTCTCAATATCGACTCTTGTCTCTCCCAGTCTCTGTTGCAGACTCCCATCAAGTGCTTCAGGTATAGGTATCTGAAATCTGGTACCTAAATATTTAGTACCTAAATATGAGTGGGGGAATTTTGAAGATTTTACCATGCACATGTCAGTAAGAAGAATTTAATTCCTGCCTCATTTAAAGATATGAACACGTATAAACAAGATTCATTGCTGTCACTGACTTCAGTAGCACAAAGTGTGCATTGAAGATTAATCAGAAAAATTATTTCAGTGAAACCTGGACAATAGTGCAAAAGGTCCCAACATAGTTTAATCGGAGAAAAGTTTGGGTTTTAGGGGATTTTTTCCCTCAATGTGTGTATTAATTTTGAATGTAAAACTAAATCAACCAGAAAAAAAATAAACATCTATAGCACCAGACCCCAATTGACCTTTTCCTCCTAATTCCACACAACAGTTCCCTCATCAGCCTATATAGCTGTGGGATGTTTCATTTTTCTCTAAAGAGGGGAACAACATCCTGTTTGCAGGGAAAAAGAAATCCCAAGCACCTATTTTGATGCCAAACCCAGAAACATTCTGCTGAATTCTTCTACCAGATCTTATGCCAGATCTTATGCCAGATGGATATTTTTTTCTCCAGATTTTAAACATCAGCGTGCAATCTTCTCTATTACCAGCAGAGAGCAATATAATTAAGCTGTTTTATAAAAGGCTTTACAAGGCAATTGTGCAAACTCCTCCAGAATGTCCAGAATGTCCCAGGTTCTGTTTTTGCTTTGGCCTTGGCTCCCCATGTTGAATGCTTTAATTTTAAAACTTCTATTGATCTTTTAAAGGTTGACACTGTTTATTTCTGTTTTACTGCAGAAAATGCAAAGGTACATTCTTAAAGCCTGAAAATGTCTCTCTGGAAAATCAAGACAAAACCCTTTTGCTACCATACTTTTCTCAGTCTCAGTCCCCCATCTGAACATAAATGTGGTTATGGTATGCCTTACACCCATAAAAAATCTGCACATTAATAAATAGTTTTTAAAAGAGTCTCAGAGGTACCTTTTGAAATTAATTAATGGGCAAATTGGAAGGAAATCAACTGAAAGTACATGACAAATGTAATTTAGTTCTTTCTAGGGCTTTGCTATTCACTCACATTCATCTGTGCAGGCAGACACTCACATACATATGAAATGAAACCTCACTTTCAAAGCATAACTGCAGGGAAACCTGCACTGAGAACACACTGCAAAGTGTTATTTTACAGTACACAGGTTTATGGGTAACCAGAGCCCATGCAATGTTTGTAAAGATTATCTCTATGATAAGGCTCTGTGGTTTTAATTGCTGAAATCTAGATATAGTCAGACACCTAGGAGTTTTTTAGAAAGATAAACAAGGCTCAGAAGAACAGAACAGCCGTCTGTCAGATTTCATAAAATCTCACAATACTAAAAACTATTATAGAGTTTCATAATTCACTAAGGAGCAATATATCCTACTGAGATTATAACCAGTCAAGACAACACCAAAAACAACTGGTAAATCTGTCAGTGGGAGTTCCCTCTCCTTGACTATGACGAGAAAAAAAAGTATGAAACAGCTGGAAAATAAATTTAAAGTATGATCAGCACAGAATAAAAGATTCCGTAAGCTGATTGCAAATCAGTAGCTTTATTTATTTCTCGTCTAATTTGCAGTCAGATTTGCATGAGTATGGAAACAGTAAATGCAAAGTGGTAATTAATTTCTCTGTATCTATACATAGATTCCGTAAGAGTAGTCTTATGCCGAAAGTACTTAATTGCTATGCTAAAAAAAAAATAAAAATAAAAGTTTGAGTCTTTTTCACACTGTTTTTATGCCAAAGCATTTGCTGTCTTCACTTTACTGTGTAGGAAATAGTAACAGTATTTCCTGTACACCTGTATACTTGCTGATGGTTTGGGCGAGATTGCAAGTTCCGCCATGAGTCAAATGCTCACAATAAAAGGCACCCCTTGCCTGCTTATTCTGCAGAGAAACAAGTAGCTTATGCTTTTTTAACATATCCATGGGTACATATACACATATGTACTGCAACGAACACAACTCGAAGTTCAGCTGAGAGTTTTCAGTAGTGTTGTAATGTGACAACCACTAAACAGTAAAATACATCAGGAAGCCCATACTATTAGAAAACAGAAAAACCTTTTGCACAAAATGCACATTTTCTAGAAGACTACTAAAATGTGAGGGTGAGTGCTCCTACTGGTATATCACAACATACATGAAACTACACAGGAAACAACTTTCTCTTTCTCTTTGCATTTCCAATTAGTTTCCTCCTAAGACTCAGGAGAAAGGCTTATAAAGAGAAGACTGGCATAATTTGCTTCTATGTCACTCCTTTGCAGCTCACAGAATCTAACTTCCACTTGCAACTAGAAAATAGGTTCATTTTTTCCACCAAGGTAGCTATTACAGAGGCAAAATTTCTTCCATACCCTTTTTACCTGTCATGTACTGCTGGGCTTTTGTTCTAAAGAAGTCAGAAAGGATCAGATGACTTTGTCATTAGAAGTTCATACTGGAGGAAAAAATATTTAATCTTCTTTTATTGGAAAGTGACTGACAAAAAGACAAAATTACCAAAATTATCAGGGTACCTCTATAACAAATAGGAGTAATGGTGCCAGAGAGTTAAAAAGTTTTTGTCATTTGAGGAACAGTGAAGCACAGGAGGGAATGGTGAAGCTTTTATTCTTGCAGACTATTTAAAGGTGTAAAAGGTTAAACAACTCAGGGAAAAAAAAACCCAAACAACATTGATTTAAATAATTCTTTTCGTGGACAAGACGATGAACTACTTCTATAAAGGTCCAGTTATATCTCTCAAATTCACATAGGTCTGTGTCATCCAGCTGTATTCTTCTTTGATAGATGCTAATTAAAGGAAAAGTTTTTGGTTTGCTCCTGTTGCTGGGATACTCACAGTTTCCTTATTTCACACAGAAAGATATTCTAGTATGTGTGAGGCCTGAGGGGTTGTTAATAAACCTTTTGAAAAGGCAGTAATAGTTCAGACTTTAGATACAACTGTGTTCACTCAGCAGAGCCTCGCATTTTAAAGTGTCATTCCTTTAGGAAATAAGCCCAATTATTTTTTTGACAAAATACTTTGGATTTCATTTGAGTTGACTCTTTTGTTTCTAACATTTACTCTGTGCTATCAGATGCAGCAAAAACTTGTGCTAGATTTGGTTGTGTATACACAGGCTTCACAGAGAGATGATGAATGACTTCTGTTCATGTGGCATTACCGAAACTCCACTTTCCTGTGCAGTGCAGCTGCAAAAAAAAAATGATATATTGCAAGGAGTTCAGAGTTCAGAGAATGCCATCTAAATTAATTACCACTTTGGAGGGACTGATTAATCAAAAAACCCTGAAATAATTAAATGTGTACAGCTCAGACTCAACAAGAACTACTACAAGAAAATAAATGAACAATCAAACACATAAACATTTTAACACCTATAAAAGTGATCCCAATTAAAAAGTCAATGTTTGCATATCTTGACCACATCATGGCATCATAGGTTGTGACATTTGAATACAGAGGTATCTAACTGCAGCCTAAAGAGTAGGACTATGCAGAAATGGACTGAGAAAACATGATCTTAGCATTAAAGATATGGCAGTGTAATTCTGACTGGTAGCAACTTGCAGCTGTTCAGTATGAACAGTCACATGGCACTTTTGCCCGTGCTTGCAAAAAAGCAGTGGCTCCAGGTGAGTTCCTCCCTGCCACCCCAGAAAGCAGCAGGGTGTATGATTTTAAAAGCCATCCCATTTTCAACATTTTAAAATATACTTTGTATAACAAGGTAGAAAATTAATCAGCAATTCAGTGGGGACAAGGGCAAAACCAAAAATATCTCCCAAGCTGTGCTGTGATGTGTTTGTATGTTAAATGGTTTCTATGATAATAATTTGATCCTAAGTTGTATACCCCCCTCCTTCCCTGTTCACTTACTTAGCTGTCGATTATTCCCTTACCATGTCCCTTCTTCCAGACTGTTCCCTATCAATCCTCCCAATCTTTGATGCCTCATTAGTTGTTTAGGTTGCTCCCCTCCCCCTGTGTTCACTTATTAGTTTCAGTATTGTAATCCCTGCCTAGTCCCCCTTTCCCTATTGGATCCCTGCCCTGAACACTCCCCTCAAGTGGTCCCTTAAACTCTGCTGCCCTGCCCTGAGGGGAGACTTTTTTCTTTGATTTTCTTTTAGAGATTCTTAGGCCCTAACCTCTGTTCTATCTTCAAGTTAGGCTGTGTTTTATGTTGTGCTTTTATAATAAACAGTTCTCAGAGCTGCCAGCCGGGCCCATCTCACATTCTTTACACTGATCCACCTGTGACTGCCTGGGACACACAGAGCCCCGGGGGAAGGTGTCACATCCCCTGTAAATGGCAGTGATATCGAAGCACCATGACAAAGCTGGATGCACCCAAAGCCCCAAACCTGAAAGAGCTAGTTAAAGGTTGAAAGACTTTCTTCAGGTATGAATACTGCTCTGAACTCAGAAAGATGACGAAAACATTCTATTCAGTGATTTGCATTTTTCCTGAAATAAATTTTCATGTATTCATGCAACAGTTTACTTTTATTAGCCCTAAAATGTCACCTTTTTTTACACTGAACTAATATGATACCTTACATCTGATAAAATTATCAACAAGAATGGTAAGAGCTAAATACACACCGAAACACATCCTTTTGGTACCATGGGAAACCATCCATCAACATTCAAGACAATTAAGTGTTTATCTGATCTGCTGCTTCATTGCATAATTTTTCCTCTTGTTCAGACACAAAATGTTTTTTACCCGTATTCACTTAAGCAATCCAGAATGTTTCCTGCTCCCAAATGGCCTAGGCAGCTAGTGATCTTGTTTCATAAAAAGCATTTAATTTAGAGCTGTAGATTTTCTGGTATAGTTTCCGGTTAAACCCATCATTGTATTTGATGTCCATATATTTTCATTTTAAAGGCAAACAGGTTGATAATTTTTGCATGTTTTAACTAATTAAGTTCCTGAAGTTTTATGGTTTGCAGCTTTTTGCATAAAAGAAATTTGTTTCTTCTGAAGAAAGGTTTACTCTCAGCATTATAAAGACACATAGAAACAAAAATACTACTATAGTTTCAAACAGAAACTTAAATAGAATTTTGAATGTTAGAGTTGAAAGATTTGGCTGCCTAGTTACAGAGGTATGTGGTAGCATTAAAATACTTATTTGGGAATGCTATATGAACTTCTTTTAGAGCATAAATTATGTAATCCCAGTTGTCTAAAGCAGTGTCAAGATATTCAGCTGCCCAGCTAGAGAGATCTTTGCTCCAATATATCCCTCATTGCAATGTTCATAATTGTTAAAACAGGACTTAAGCAGACAATAAACTCTGTGTTCCATATATGCACACACATATATATGGAATGTCACCTGCTGACAGCAAGAGTTTGAACTTAGCAACCATATCCATCAGTAGCTTTTAATCATTTGCCCAAGTGTTCTCTAAAATAGCTGATAAGAGATATCTTTTAAGCATTCAATCCCCCCCTAAAATAATAAAGCTTTGTTTCCCTCTCGAATGATTTTGATGTTTATAGAAAGCAGTTTATGCTATGAATTTCCCTTCTGCATCAATTATCCACTGGAATGAAACAATCTACTGGAGGGAAAGAAAATAACACACTTCAGAGTATTCTTGCACCATCTGGTCTTTCATAGAAATGCTGTCAAATCACCTTCACTGAAGTACTGAGATGTATAGCAAAAGGGTATTATTTTTTAATCTTCATCTGAGGAAGAGGAAATCACAGAGGGTTCATCAACAGATAACTCATCTCACAAGACTCCTCTGAGTGCATGGTTTTTGCTCCTTTCCCACTGCTGAAGAATGGCATATTTGTTGAGATCATTGTCCTTGCAACAATTACAAGACTGAAACTCGTAATAGCATTTAAATAATAACAGTAGTGCTTTGGCAGTGATCCTTTTAAGCATCCAGAATATGGAGAACTGGAGCAGGGCCGGCAAAGCAAAAATTGCTCCTAACGATTAAGATTAAAAATGTAATTCTTTTGATGTGTTTAAAAATGGAAAGTTTGTAAAGTGTCTCTCATAAAGGCCAGAAAAAGACTGGGAAGGCAGGAAATCTGAGGAAGAACAACTGCTGACACTATGAAATAATTCAGAATGTCTAAGAAAAGGCAGTATTATATGAAACACTCTGAGATGATGTCATGTTGTAAACTAGAAGAATTAAACAAAATGTAGAACAAAAAAGTACAAGGCAAGGAATACCTTACAGAATTATTTCAACTGCTTCAACACATTAAATTACATGAAGCAATTGCCTATAGCACATGGAACAAAGTCATACTTAGCATTCAATGAGTATTATCTACCAAGTAAAACCAGGATTCCGTTAAATGGTCAAATTCATATCTCAATTATAATTCTGTAAATCTGGGGTGAACCTCATAAACTAAGTAACACCATGTTATTGTGATTACATTCAATTGAGTCTTAACTGACCATATCTTGATCAACAAAGATAGTTGAAGATATGTGCCAACATCCAGCAAGAGTTATAACATACAATAAAGGGATTGAAATGTTACTAAGAAGAGATTAGGGAATGACATGAATGTACTAGTTTATTAATTTCATGGGCCAAATCCCTCAGTTACTATAACTGAAAAGGCAATTGTGCAGGACATTAACTTATTCTTGGGTTTAGCTGTTGTTTTTGGAACTGCAATAACATGGTCATTGCTACCATGCTTCAGAAGGTTTGTTGGCAAATGCATCAGCTCTGACAATAAAATTGACAGGGGACAGGGAGAGGAGGAGTTCAAGGAAACATTTCCCCACCACCACCCAATTACTTTTTTAGCTTCCCACACACTACCTGTAGTCAAATACATCATTCTACCTCATTCACTGTTTCTCATTTGATTGCCAGCTCCTTTTCTCTTCTAGATAGGAAAACCCATAAGTGGATTCCAGACCACCACATTGTAGTAATTCTTGTCGTGCAGCCACCCATCATTTCACAGCCTGCATTGGCATTACAGTTCCATTCTTATTTCTGTGAGAGAAACTGCAACAAGAATAGGATTGGTAGAACAGGAAACTGTTATGATGGTGATTGTAATGAGGAAGGGGAAAAAAAAAGGCAATTTCCCCCTGTTCTTATACTCTAAAAATTACACTTGTGCTCCTGCAATGAGATCAGTGATGTTGGTAAGGAGCAGAAATGTCTCAGAATAATAATAATTTATAAAAATATCATACTCCTCTTGAAGATATATACATGTGCAACCAAATTGATTTTTAATTAACATTTTATATCAGAAATCATCAGAACAGTCAAAGTGTTAGTAATGTTAAACTTTCTCCAACAAAAATGCAAAGCAGAGTATCACCTGTGAAACTGATGCAATGGAGCAAAAACAGGTTGGGTATTTTTTTCCCCAGTGCAATTTTCTGCCTTAGTGAAGAAGCACACATTAAAAGCTGCATTTCAATATCCTTTGTAATACTGTAAGTTCTTTTAAAGTTGGTGTGATGCTTCTTATGTCTTTTTTCCCAATGTTAACAGAAATTATTTTCATCCTAAAAAGTAATTGGATTTTATCTCTATCCTGTGGCTTTCCCAAATAACTAGTGGACTAAGAACATATTAACAAAAATCACCTTGTAAGACAATCAAAGAAGGATGTGTGATGCACAACTTTGTTACAAGTTGGACCATCTCATGTAGCATAGAGTTTTCCCTCTGTTAATGGGTAATAAACCATTTTCACTCAACACATCTGATTTCACTGGTGGTTCTTTCTCACTTTTTGAGTTTATAGAACTTCATACACTACAGTTCCTCCCCTGAAACAGAGCAGTGAATCAAATCAAGCATAACTGGATAAGTGTTTTCTAAATTTAAGAAACAGATCATGAGCATTTGAATTACCAGCAAAGCAGTTTCATTCATTTATCATCAGAAGTTAGAAACAGATTTGCCATCAGGTAATTAGCAGAATGGGTATCAGAGAGTTGTCAGCTGCACCTGAAAAATGCAACTACCCCCTTAGGTATCTACAATAGGTTGTGAGTCTCACGAAATGTGATATGTACATAAAACCTTAACATCAGATTCAATTACCACCTTTTAATTAATTACCTTAGACAGGATTTTTAGACTTCTCTTGAAGGATTCCTGACAAATGTTCAAAACAGCAGGATTCATCAGAGAATCTAGCTCTGAAACATGGAGAGGATCACGTCCATGTTTTGAAGCACTGTGCTCAGAAGTAAGATGCCTACAGCACTGACTTTGTGCATGCAACTCTAATTTATGTCTGAATTTTCCTGGGTTTCCTAAATTAAAAGCTGTTCTCCTAGGTGCCTTATCAAATACATACTTTTGTAACCCATCTCTATGACTCCGCAGAAACAGTTAGTGTATCATCTAAAAAGGGGTTTGAGCTACTCTGTTCCCACCTATATAGTTTTGCTTGTGATTTCTCAGATGATGGATATGAGCATAGCCTTAATTCTAGATTTATCAGATCCCATGCCTACACTTCTGCAGGAGGCATCATATTTCCTACCAAAGATCTAAGGCAGAGAGTCTGTAAGCAGAGCCTGTACAGAATTACTAAAATAAGTGGAAATCTGGGAATAAATTTGGGTAGTTTTAATCTGGTGTCATAGAATTTAGTTACCAACACAGTTGAAAAACTACCTAATGAAGTCAAGATGTAGTTATTAAAAAGAAAAAAATCTAGGTTTTTCAAAAATACCATTTCACCAAATTAAATAATTTGACTCTTCAGTATCACAAGCTGAAAGAAGGTTACTTTTCTGTTCATATTGAAATTATCCATCTGATATCTCTTAAATCTCACAAAATTGTTACATGGACTACTTGCACCTTTGATTTTTTCAATTTCAATGCATATTACTTCTTGCCAAAACAGAAGAAAAAAACCCCAAAAAAACCCAAATAGTGGCATTCAAAACATTTACTCTGAAAAATATTCAAATGTTGTTGTATTCTGTCACCTCCCCACATTGCCCTGAGCAATTTATTTTGAACATGACATCTGTAAATAGTGTGAGAAAAAAACAAAATTGATTCAATTGGTCTTATTTTGGAAATTACAACAATTCAGCAGCAGGGAAACGAAAACTTTTCTAAATAATATTTAAGATGGATGATCACATTTTTACCCTCTTGTCTCTTTATTTTCCCTTCCTCAAGTATATTCACCAGAGCTTTTTTGGAGTCTAGAAAGAGAGAATGTAATATTTCATTCCAGTATCTATCATAAAAATCAACTTTTTGTTGTTGTTTTATCATATATTATTATCTGCTGTGTATACATGAAAGTCTTTTAGATTTTACCTCTCCTGAAGTTACATGTTACCTCTCTCAACTTTAGAAAAGCTATATACAATGTATCTCAGAACAAATAAGAATCTATCACTTTGGAAGCACTGTAATGAGAAAATTACAGTATTTTTAAACCCAGAGGCACTATAATTAATTACTGCTTCCTACATGTTTGAAAGTTTTATTAATTTTTTGGTTTAAAGTGAATAAATGCATGGGATTTACCATTTCAAAGCTGTATGAAAGTATTTTAATTTTTGAATAATTAGTTACCTTACCCAGACATGTCAAAACTTTCTAGGCTAAACATGTTTTGAGCAGATGTATGATAAAAGCAATGATATTTGAAGTGAGGTATACTTCACATAGAAGATCATTAATATTATACAGTTCCTGCTTACACAGAAATAATATTTCCACAATATAATGCTACTGGAGTCAATAACTGGCTTATTACATCTGGATTTTGTTTTATTTTTTGCTATATTTTTCTTTAGACCATGACTTACTCAGGTTTACAGAAAAATGCTAGCCTTGCAGATGCTATCCTTGAAACCCAGACTGTATTACAATTAGAAGAAAACAGAGTGCCAAACAAAATTTTGGATGAATGGAACAAGGAACAAATTGACGAAGATATATTAACAGAACACTTCTGTATCTTCACAAATGCTGTTTCACACTAGTCTCTCAATTTTGTCCTCTGCATTTATTTTAATTTTTTTTAAAAAAGTGATTAAAAACTGGTTTGGTGAATGAGTTTAAACACCAAGCAGCAGGACATTTATCTCCATAAGGTTTTATGTAGTCCTTTTAGAAATGTGAAGAACTGTGGTACCTTGCCACACCTAAAGACAGGCTAAGCAAAGAGGACAAAATAAGAGAATTCATTCATAAACACTAGAGCTTCTTTCCAGAACAAGACTCACTGAGCTAAAGCGTATTAAAAATGCTATTTTTGTAGCTTATGGGTCAGTACTTTCTGATTATATTACAAGCTGGTTAGAGAGATACATGATCCACTGTGAAAAAAATTTAAACTGTCAGAGCCTGTTGCTTCTAAGGATTTTTGACCAATATCAGATATCAAGATTGCAAATACTGCTCCTCCAATAGAACTTTTTTCAATACGCTACACAATCAAATAAGCATAGGTTTTGTTTCTTCTTCTCTCAAGAGAGTTAGAAAATTGAGACATCAGAAATTTAAATCAGATGTCTTTTAACTTTACACTTACATTTTAATATTCGCCTCAGTGCATCCTAATGTCAACACAAGGGGGAATTTCTTACCTACTACAGCACCTACACCATCTTAATGTAGTTCTCCCTTTCCCATGCTTTATACACCTCAGCCTTTCACATTCACATCACGGGTGACTCAACAGTTTATCCAGTTTACTGCTCCACTTGGCAAGATACTAGATTTATTCCCCTCATTGGTCTGCACTTTATCTGAACTAGAACAATGAACGACAGCTGTTTTTCTCATAGAAGCTGCAAACTTCTCCAGACACATTTCAAAGACCTTAACATGTCAACAAGATTTTAAAAGTAAGCGTTGTGATACTGAGATAAAAAAATTCCTAGAGAAAAAAGACAGAACTTGACAGACTTTTGATTAAAGATGCTTTTCTACAAATATATCCCAAATGTAAGAAACATCCTACATAAAAATCATCCGTGTATTACTGAAAAAAAAAGTTTTATTAAAAAAAAAAGAAAACATTTATAAAATCTTTTCTTATCATGAGACACTCAGAAGATCTCTTCTTGTGTCCCCTCACCTGTATGAAGAACAGTTCAAGAAAAATTAATGGATGGTGGAATAAAAGTTTGTTAGTTAACGAGCCTAACTTTCAAAACTGAGTATCATGTCCCTTTGGAAATAATTTAGAGCATGATTTAAAAATTTTTTCAAGGCAAGGCATGAAAATGAACAATTGCAGAAAGTTATTCAAATTGTGTTTTATCTTATTTTCATTTGGGAGCACAAATAGAACAAATCCTATTTCATAAACAGCTGTGGCAGAGCAAACCAGTGTGATTTTTAGAAATTCATGTAGAGGAAGAAGATTTTATGTGTTGCTCTTTTAACTTCTGAGTAAAAACAAGAACACTATCTATTTTGTAAAAGAGAGGATGGTCATTAGAATAGCCTGTTGACACCCAATTTTCTAAGAAAGAAAAATCCAAATACTTTTCTTTAATTATGGGCATTATTTCAATTTTTTTAAATGCTTCTTTTGGTTAGAGAGAGAAATATCCTTTGCATTTATAGGCTTTAGAAGGAGCCAGAAAATATCCTCAGGTGGTTCTAAAGAATACATAGCAGCCCAATCAACAATATTTTTCTCCTAGCATGCTAAATAAATATAAAAATGTATCAAAATAGACAGAGAGACACAAGCTCACTTTTGAGAATGAAGGTTTTACTTGACAAGGGAAAAAAGAATCTTTTCAAGTACTTACTAATTTGACTTCTCTCTGAAGCATTTTGGTTTACCAGAAGTTTGACTCAGAAGGTATTTTTAATGAGTTACCTGGAAGATTTTAGTGCAAGACAGGTTTAATACAAAGGCAACTTGTCTTAGCAATTCACATCTCTTTTCTATACACTAAGACTGAATTAACTCAAATTTTTATATGTCTTTTATATTTCCTTTTGGCTAGAAATCAAGTGGGCTAAACTTAACTACAATGCGACTTTACTCAAAATCTGGGCTTCAGCTGTACATAAGTCTCTTGTTCCAATATGTCTTCAGAAATGGTTCCCCAACCATAAACACATAAAAGATGAATTAAAAAAAAAAAAAAGTGGTAGTGGAATCAAGACAAGGAGACAAAATGCAGTAGGAAAATCAACCCAAAAGAGACATTTCTGTCTCCCAAGACACTATTGAGCCAATTCTCAAAGAAAACAGTTAAATTTTTAATATTAATCTAGATGCAGAAATTGAGACATCTGGAATAAAAGCAGTAAGTAAAAGGATGTAATCTTTATTTTTTCCCTCTATAGGTTTCAAGAGAGAAAGAGGAAAAACATATACACTGACCAACACAGAAGCTTTCTTTTTTATCCTGTTCTTTTGCCAACAAATTTGAGACAGGAAAGCCACACTAAGACAATTCAAAATCCTCCTATTGCTCTGGTAACCCAAGTGTGATAAAGATCAATTGGCTATAACACCATAGAGCATTTAGAAATTCATGTAGAAAACCATAGGAAACAACTGAATTTGCTTCTGTTTTAAGTTAAGAACAATCCACAGGAGTCTGACCAACATAAATAGAATTTTTTTGGCTAAATATTATACTTTGGAAGCCTCCTTCAGTAGAGGTAGGGATATTCTGCACAATTAAAAAAGAATGTCATCAAGCCTATAGCATTAGAAGAATATTTTGGAAGCATTATTTATCAAATGCTAAAATGCATTAATATGCATTTTGATATGCATTAAGCAAATTTACCAAGCTGTAAAAATTGAGGGAAAAAACCCCAAATCATGCTGATTCATTAACCTTGGTGAATGTGCATGACAATTTTATTATGAGAGACTGAAGGAAGCTGTCATACTAAAACAAAACAAGTCATTCAGATAAATTGCTATCAAATTAACATGTATAAACACGTTTAGAATTTATGCTATAGGCCCATTCAGTTTCAAGTTTACCCAAGGGAAACTCTTGAAATTCTGAAGCCTGAAGAAAAGATAACGATTTTCAATGCATGCACACCGTGAAATTTTCAAAGATAAGGTGTTAGTTTTGCTTCAACTTTTACTTTGTGTTTTGGAATTTAAAAGACAAAAAGTAATTTGTCTTTAAAATTCAGGAATCCATAAACATGAATGGGCAAATGTTTGCCATGTTAAGAGAAAAAAGCCTGCAGTTCAGTTTTTGACAAAACTTGCAGTAATAGTCAATCAGCAGGATTAGTTTTTCACACAAGATTATTATAGGAAATTAATAAAATTCAGTTAAAATTCTTAAACTCTTCTAGATCAGACTGGTAATATTACTGAGGTATAATCAAGATACATAATTTAATTAAGAGCCAAGAGTAAGTGTATTTTTCTGGATTTTTTAAGAAAGTACACAATAATAATCTATCCTTTGCAGTTTTTCAAATTAAATATTTTGATATAAGAAAAAGTAGAAATAAAATTAATCCTTACATGTTGGATTTTTATAGCAAATAGAAACAATCAGAAAGAGGAAATCTAATCCTATATTTTGAGTGTCATTAAGTCCTCTGTGTTTCATTCAAGCAGCATGAGTCTGAAAATATTACTGAAATTCTACAGATTACCACATTAACGTATTTTCTTTATAAACAATGAGTAGTACCACAATATCTGAAGCTTTCTAAAATGGCAGAAGTTATTATGATTTTATGCAAGTAGATCATGTATTCTAGAAAAAAAGCATAATGGGGAGTATGAGTACATCATCTGAAGTAAACAGAGGACAAGAAGTATTTGCAATAGCATTACCCAAGATGTTACTAATTTGCAAAGAAGCTGATTATAAGAAGAATGAAATAAAAGGAACCTAGTGCTAATCAATTAATACTCCAATTACATGATAAAAATACCCCAGAAAAGCAGACCTATAATTGAAAGGCTTTTACAGTGCTAAAAAGGTTACAGCCTGTGCAAGAAAGCATATTTGATCCTTTGTCTGATTTAGGTAAAGAATGTCAAAGGATCAAAGATCCTGAAAGGTTTTAATGGAATTGTAAAAGATCTGTCAAATGCCACAGCAAAACACTTCTAGCTGTACATCAGCAACACGTGATTTTTAAGGTGGTGGCAGACATGTGGAAACTGTACCTGTGATCCTACACATTAATTTCAGTATGCAGACATCCTATTGATATTTATACCACCAGTAACAATCGTATTAAAATAATACATATGTGTAATCCAGATATACTCCTGTAAATATGAGTAATAAATATCTTAGAGTGAAGAAAATAATGAAGTAAATTAAATCCCTATGGATTAGCAATAAAGACATCACTTTCATCTCTGGATAGGTGTTAAGGTATTTACAGCCTCAAGTACTCCAAACCAACCTGATCAAGCTGCTCTATTGATTTTTCTTTTCTCATCTTCAGATAAGACTTGCTGCACTGACTTTGTTCCACCTGATTAAAAATTACTGGATGATATTATGGGGGTTTTTTTCATAATAATGGTTATCAGCCAGCAGTTCCACCAACCTGGGATCAGTCAATACCCCGGTTTCTATTAAATCCTGAAGAACATTAGTCTTGCCAACTAGAACTAGATGCTAGGCTTGTATACCCTTGCATACCTTCCTAATACACATCTAAGCATAGTAGTGTTACTCCTTGAGATGCTCATCGATGCTGACGAAGCCAAGAACAGATGATATTTCTTAACTCAAATTAGAGAGCCAATACAGGCCTTTGCATCTCCTGACCCATGGGTCAGCTTAGTAAAATGCATTAAATAATTCTTTTACTGGCTTTATCTGTATGATTTGAGACATCAGCAACTATGTCTCCTCACTACCTTGCAGTGCACTTATCTTTTTCTTACTTTGTCCTTTTCTGACCCTTTCAACTTCTGATAAAAAAATACTGTCCTAATTTCCTTGTTTTTCTTCCAGTGAGGCACCACCTGCTTTGCTTCATTTCCTACCTACTGCAAGGTCTTGACTAAACCTAACACACCTCTCTCACCAGCTCTAGGTCTAGGGTATGACCATTTTATCACCCTTGGAACTCTCTGAACCCAAAGAGAAATAACACACCTAAAATTGGCTTCAACCTCTAATGCAGACAAGGCTACGGGTGTCTCACATGAGCTCTTCTGCTGTGAATCCGAAGCACTGTTCTGCCCCTCCTTTAATTCATAGTCTGTTAGCTGAAATTATCTACTACATTGTATTTCTCTAAGGCATTGTGTATCAGCAGAGAAAGAAGCCCTTTATACTGTGGTTAATACTTGTGTTTCTTTTAAGGTCTAGTGTTTTTTGTGATCATTAGAATACAGTTAACTATCAATGCATTCCTTCTAATTTAGTGTGTCATTTTTTCAAAGTTTGTCCAATTAAGTACATCCAGTCTGTTCCAAACATTCTGACACAACTGTTGAATAATAACTCTTGCATAAGTACAAGATTAGGTTTCTATATTTATTAGTACTGGGTTTTAACCGAAAATTATTATCTGTTTTCCATTTAAAAGAAATACTTATGCTGATTTCAAAAAAAACCTGAACAGGTATAGAGGCCCATTTCATGTTCACTGAATAGCTATATGATTTCTCTCTTGAAGGAACACAAAGAAAACTACAACCTTTACCCTTTGCCTGTTCTTCATGGATGCTAGCATGCTGTGAATTCAGCTGTACATTTATTGTGAAATACAAAAGTCTTCTACAGCACTGCTTCCAGGCATCTTTCAATAACGGAAGTATTTGTCTGGAGAGGCACTATGCCATAAAACAGTCCTTTCTCTTCACCTCATAATTTAAAACACATTTTTCAACCTTAACCTATACTACTCATGAATTTTGCTTTAATTGTAAAGATACACATGAGACCTAAGGAAATAATTGTCTTAAGAGAAGCAAGATTTCATTTTAGGATTAATATCTAAATGAGTTTTATAAACAAAATCAAGCTCTTACTAGCTAAACATTATGCTGCTCTAAGAATGGGGTGGCTCATAGACCTCTCAATAACTTCTAAATATTATCAAGGACTCCCATCAACCATGTTTTATATTAACCAAGTAGTCAAAATTTAAAAATAAATTACTATTTCTCTATTTTAGAAAAGTATTGTGAAGTTTCACTGATTGATACTTACAAAGCTATTATTTCCAATTATAGTTGTCTAGTATTTTAACTTATAGAATTTTATTCATAATTTATTTTCATTACTATTCTTCCTACAAAGAAGGAAGAAAATACAAATTTTTGTGACATTTCTTGGTATGTTTTTATTTTAAATACTATCACTGTACAGTAATCTTTTTCAGAAGCAAAAAAAATTTGTAAGGCTATTTTATAGTTTGTATTTTTCTTAACACTCTGCAGTGCAGTAATTGAAGTTCTTCAATCTCTACACCTACAGCCATTCTGGGCAGTTGGAATTAATTTTGGTGACATTTAAGAGACAATGTACAAGTGCTGAACCTCTTAAACCTCTATGAAAAAGGACATTCCATATATTGTAGCCTATAATGTATCCATATGATCCATCCTATAATGTAAGCAGGTTTTTTGGACAGGGATGGGGTGAGGGGTGTCTAACTTTTTCCATCATTTGTTTTTCTTTTAGATGTTCCCATTTACTGGTTTCTACTTTAGAGTAGATACTCTGATTGATTCTCTTTGTAAGCTCTCCTGTCTAAGTAGAAATTAATCCTCTAGAAACAAAACTAATTCAGTGAAATAAACCCTTCACCTCTCTGTTTTTAAGATACTGATGCTTAAGATTTATTTGGTTGGTTTAAAGTTTTGGTTTTAAAACTGGATGTTCAAAAAAACCCCCAGATTCCAGTGGCAGTATTTTTAAAAAGTACTAGCAATGGCTGCATGGACACTTAAAAAAAAACATACAATGCATTTACCTCTTCTAGTCAAGATACTTTATCATGTTGATGCATTAAGAGTCTTAACTGTGTCTATCTATCCCAGTCCTAAGTAGGTTGTATGACATTTATAGGATGGCCAAAATGGAGACAGATCTTTGGCTACATGGATGTATGTCTCTTGTAACTGTATTTTTTTTTTTATTTTCTATAATACCAAGAAATAAAAATTCAATATAACTAGAAAATATAATGTTTCAAAATAACAACATTTTAGAAGAAATACTTTGAGACAACTACATAAGAAAATGGTATCAAGAAAATACATAGAGTTCATTAGACAGAAAATTATGATAAGATTTTTGACTTGCTATGAATATCTGACTAGATATATGACACACTAAGTTATAAATTTAAAACCAGCACAGACCTTCAGCTGAAGATACCACTTTGCTGCAGACTTCAAAACAAGGAAAATAACTGGCAAAGAGAGTGGAAGGGATGAATTTTTTTTTTTTTTGTAGAGAGACTGTTCTTTTTATTTTGTATCCTGCTAATAATATCTTCATGTAATGCACTATGACTTTGTTTATTTGTAGCAGATGTCTATCTAGTGTCACATTTGACCTCAAATTTATTGCAAATTGTACTTACTAGCTTTCATTCTTTAAAATGAAAGGCTACAAAAGGTTCATTTTCTAAATCTGGATTTGTACATTAGAA
Organism: Alaudala cheleensis; assembly: GCA_013398995.1. NCBI lineage: Eukaryota > Metazoa > Chordata > Aves > Passeriformes > Alaudidae > Alaudala > Alaudala cheleensis. Next base: position 252,863 of record VWYE01007648.1, read on the forward strand.
GTTATTGAAACTATTGGTGAGGAAAAGAGGAAAAGTTCTTGTCAGCATAGCTTTCCTCTGTCATCATGAGCCCAAGGAGGGTGTTTAGATTAATCGTAGCAAAACAGAACTTTTAGAATAAGTATTGATTTCTTCCTGTTTAATGCTCCCATAAATCATAATTATCAGGTGCCATGCCTATGTGCCCTTGATTCTGCCAGCCATAATATAATCTTATAACTCAAGCTCCCCAGAAAAGAACATTTTTCTTTTTTCTTTTTTTTTTTTTTTTTTTTGCTTCTTCTTTATGCATTTTTCCTACCACTCTCCAGGACTAGAGTTGGTTTGAGTTTGGGTGATAGGGTCATTTCAAGGTCACCCATGTGGACTGATAAATAGCAGGAGTCATGTGAACTCTAGGGTGCCTATACACGTATTCAGAGGGCTTTTTTTAAAAAGTGGTTGGAAACACTTTTTGGAAAGTTTTCTTTTTAAGTAATACACTTGAGTCTTTGCATCTTTTAAGAGTGAACAAACCAATTAGCAATCTGCACCTCAGACTGATGCACATTATTTCTTATAGTCTGAACTTACATGTTTCAGCTGCACAGCTCCATGAGAATTTGAGAGATTTCTTCTTTTTTTTTTTTTTTTTTTTTTTTTTTTTTTTTTTTTTTTTTTTTTTTTTTTTTTTTTTTTTTTTTTTTTGTTACAATATATTCCATTGGTTTGATATTGATGGAAATTGTGAACTCTGTTTTGGCAATATCATGACCTTCCTCATATTCCTTGCATAAAGAGAAAATGAAAACTCTAGTGCTCTATTGAGAAAATTAGACTCTCAGCAAAGTGGAGGCTAGATTACTTAGCAGCCTTACTGTAGAGAGGCTCTTTATATGGCATATTTAGGAACATGAAAAAATGGGAAAAGCAGGACATGCTTTCTGAGATTGTGACTTCTTGAATGTATATTTTTCCCATCACCTAGCTCACTTTCCCAAAGAAATAATTGATGTTAGAACTTCTTTCTTTCACCTATGCGCTCAACTTCTTCCCAAAAGCTACTGCAGTCACTGGCATACCCTTCTTCTTCATCAGCCACAAGCACCAGAACCCACATTTGGAGTAATTGGAACTCCAGCTTGCTCTGACTGTGGGTGCTCTGGACAAACAGCTTTGCCCCTGGATCCTGGGCCTTAGCTTATTCACCAACATCCCTTAGAGTGCTGAAGTAATCTGCCAAACCTCACACTCATTGCTGCAACTCATCTCAATTGAATTTTATCAACAGCTTGACACATTTCTTCTCACTGATTTTGAATTCTTTAATGGAAATACCATGACATTATTCAAAAGCATTCACTAGATGAACTGAATGAAGTAGACAGAAGCCAAAGACAGCAACCCCACAGGAATTTGAACAGAGTAAAGGCTTCTAATTTATGCAGATATTAAATATGATTTGCTAGGAAGTCAAATTCACCAAAAGAATTAGGATTTGATTTTATTCTAGTCTGCAGCAGTGCCATTACCTTTCCATCAGGCTACAGATATGTTCAGCAGAGAATTGCTTTTTATTTTCCTTCAGAATAACAATTGTTGCATTATGAGTTGCTTAAATATTCATTCAGGTTCAAGAGGTAGGAAAAGTTCCCAGACTTAAAATCTGCTGAGGCTCCTTTCATTTTTGTGGCAGGGTAATCAAAGATGTAGGAAAAAAAATTAACCACCTGACTGCCAAAGAAGGCCAGAGCCAACACTCTGAGCCAACACAGGTCCACAGGCTGAAAACAATAGAAATAGAAATGCAATGAAAAATAATTATCACTGACTTGTTCATATTGTTGATTCACTTTTTAAAAATGCAGAAAAATTAGGTGCCTATAATTTTCTTGCTAATTATAGAATATTAAATTATTATAAAATAAAATTGAGTATTTTCTATTGTCCTAGGTTTGAAAGTTTTTATTTAGAATTGAGACACACCTTTTCTTGAACAATAAAGAGGCACACTTCATTTACTATTTCTGGCTTGAGTCTCCCATTGCCTAATATGTTTTGTGGCTGTTCAGCTGAGCCTAAATTATTCCGATTCAGTAACATTTTCATCCTGCTCTCCAGCAATAAAAAAACCCCTCTCAAGAGCCTGCACAAGCTTTACCTAAAAGAGAATGAAAATGCTCATGAACAAAAAAAAAATTTTTGTTCTGGTAATAAAAAATCCAGGTAACACATCTAGAAATATTTCATTCTTGGTGTTCATAAGCAAGCTCTAACACTGGTCTGGTTTAAGGATGAAATCAGTTTCTGGGCACATTGAGTTCTGTCTGGCAAGATTTTTCCTGTTATATACTCTGACCTGCACAAAATATATTTGCTCATATAAGAAACACAATGAGTTACAGAGAGAATTCAAACCAGTCATGTATGTCACATCCTTTCTCAGTTTTACCTCATCCCAACTACTGACTAGATAAAAAGTTCAGTTCCAGAACAACACTAAGCACTTCAGGACACCTGAAAGGAGAAGCAATCTCACAGTCATGGAGCTGATGAGGAAAGTTCACTCTTGCTTTTCCATCTATTTTTTTTTCTTACTTTTCTTTTCTTTTTTCTTCCCCTGCCTCTGAAGGGAAAAGAGGAAGAGGAAGAAGTAAAACTGACTGCTAAGAAGGGAAAACATGTAAGCAGGATTAGTCTCAAGGTTGAAAGGACTGGAAAATTTTCTGTCACTCATATTCTCTTCCTTTTCTTCTTCCCTGGGTTTTCCTTTGTTCCTCTTTCCTCTCCATACAATCCACCCTCAGTATACAGAACTAACTGTCAGCTCCCAATACCTCTCTTTTTGCCTCAGTTCCTCCATTGATTGTGGTCATGATAGCTCCCCCACACTCACTTTTTATCTATATCACCTTTATCCTGGGAACAGAAAAACAGAACAGTGCACAGTTAGGGGATAGTCTCACATCAGTGAGGAGGCATGCATTTAATCCAGGCTTGTTAAAAACCAAAACAGAGCTAGCAAATAAAACATAGTCCCATGATATTTAGCCATGTATATTCTCAGAACCATTTGAAACAGGGCTGAGGTTTGGTACCTCATGCCATCTATGAAAGACAACAGATTAAGTCACCGCTTTGCTTTAAATAATTTGGGGTTTGATTGGTCCCATTATACTTAGCAATTAGGGAAGTTATTATAAATTAAAGAAATATAAATAGATAGATCAATCAAAATTCAGTGTGTAAACAAAGTGGGAGTACTTATGATATAATTTACAGCGTATTCAAGACATTATAATGTTGACAATTCATTCAAATGAGACAGAATGTAACAAAATGTGAAAACAGCAAAACATCAAGTGTCTTGAAAAGACTGCAGCTGAGTAAAGGGAAACCCATTAATTTAATCTCATTTGGCCATTTTTCTCCTCTCTGAAAGAAAACCACAGATCTACTCAACGATTTCACAGGGCACAGCAGTTGAAAAAGAAAGAGGGAATTAACCAAAATAAGCCTCCCAGTGAATCTTTGAAATACATTACTCTATTTGATTCCTAAATTTCTTCAAATTAAACTGTCGTGGTTTAACGGAAATGCCCCAAAGGAAGTAGTTAAAGAGGGGTCAGAACACGCCCCTGAGAATACAAGGGGTTAAAAGCTCCAGGGATTTCCGGGGAGGTTCTCTTTGGCTTTCGCTGCGGAGGTAAGAAGAACCCTGTTCCCCCCCCCAGCTCCCGGGGCTGGGGGGGGAAGGGAGAGAGAGAGGGGGAAGAGAGAAACAGAGAAGTTAAGAGAGGAGAGTTGAAGGGGTGGAAGGGTGGAGTTTTCTCT
>VWYE01007653.1:888-40421 GCA_013398995.1 Alaudala cheleensis
TATTCTGAAGAGGGAAATAAGTTCTCTGGGTCTAATGGGGCTGGCATATGGCTCTCCTCTTTGTCCAGCCTTTATGGATCTGCTTTACATGAGCCCTTCATGCAGCAGCACATGCAGAGCTGCATGCCCCTGGTCGTAAGTGCATTTCCTTATCAGAATATGTGGCACTGTGTTATGATGCATGTTTATTGTTTGAACATGAGCTGATAATGTGGCCATAGTCAAACAAAACGCTACATGCAACAGCAACCAATTCATTTGTTTTAGGGAAAGAATATGACATCAGAAAGAAAGAGATATATGCTTAGCTACATTTGATTGGAGACAGTCAAATGGCTGAAATGATATAACCATTAAAATATATTTTCCTGATGAACACCCACTTTCATATATTATCTATTTATTTTTCTCTGGTATCTTAGTGGAACTTGGAACATATTAGGTTGGGTTGTTTTTTTGTTTTTTTTCCAGAAGGCATTTAATGCTTTGCTGGAAGCAAAATTTCTCATTCTTTCTGGTTACTTTCTGGTCACAAATTGCAGGAGGAGAAGTGATATTTTTAATGGGCACTTGTGTAATTACATAGAAGAGTGTTCACAGAAATAAGCTTTATTAGTCTGCAGTTAGAAATACTAGATAGTGAATTGATTTCAAGCAAAATACACATTTCTAGAGTTTTCCTTTTCTAAAACACTGTTGTGAATGGAATGGCTCCTCAGAGCTTTGAAAATGGACTTCCTGAAAGGAAATACTTGATCAAACAGAAAGGGTTTGGGCTGTGCAAGTACTCTGTGTTGTATAATAACTATTTTCTTTTCTTTTTCCCTTAATTTTTCATGTATAATTATTTTCAGAGCTGAACTAACTCAGATGCCAACTTTCCTTAGATTTGTAATGTTTGGAAAACTGCAGTGGCAGAGGGTTAATGTTGCAGAAGACTGTCCTGATGTCCTGATGCACAAGGAGTTAATTGTGACCATCACCTCCAGAGCGTGATCTGCGCACAAAAAACCCAACAATCAGGTTTTTCCCCTTCCTGTGAACATACTCTTTTAACAAACAGACCATGTCATTATTTAATCTATGATACAAAGGTAGTGTAATAATAAATACTAGAGCTAGCATTTATTTGTAAGGCCCCCCCTTTTCTCTCTTAAAATAGCCTTCTATTTACTGAAAATGCTTATGTTTGTTTTCAGAGTGAAGAGCAGAGGGAGAGGTAAGAAAGAGGACACTTCATTTGAAAACTAAATTAACAAGTTTGGAGTTACAAGATATGACTGACCAGAACCTCTGCTTGGATAGCTCAAAGCAGGTGAAGGTAGAAAGCTGAAATGCAGCATTTGAACCCAGTCAACTTAAGAGAAAAAAATGCTGGTTTGTGTGGAAGCTGGGTAGTTTGCTCTAATTTAGGTTTTGATTTCGCTTTTCTTAATGCTACCTCAGAAATCCATTTTCTGTGTACATTTACTGTAAGTATTTCTTCTAAGGGAAAGGATTAATTGAAATCACATTAAAAGTGTTTTAATTATCCTTTAGGACATTTGACAAAGAAGATATTGTAATTGATTTGTTAAACTATTTACAGTGTATCTGGGTTTAAGGGCTTGTTTCTCTGCTGGCTTGAAACGTAAGTAGCAGTGGAGGGAACAACAAAACTGTTTTCATGCAAGGAAGACCCATGTGTTTACTTTGACCCCCTGACTCTTTGTTGAATTATTTCATTTTAGTGCTTCTGACATGCACATCTGTGTATTAAACAGGCAGATTTTTTTAAACTGTCTGAATTAAATACACTGCTGCTGTCAGTGATGTGCATAGCAAACCTTACTTGGCTAGTTGTGAGAAAGAAACGAGTGAGTGTTACTGATGAAGAGATCCCTTCATCGAAAGCCCTCATTTTCAACACATTTCACATTTTTTTGCAACCAACCCCTGGTTATTTCCCCAATGAAAATATTACTTTTCATTATAAACTCAATTTCCCATTCCTTTTAAGTCAATAGCTTGACATTATCTTACTGTTTTCTTTACAAATGTTAAGACCACACACCGAGCTCTTCTAACACATTGTATTATGCTACTAGTAGACAAAGTTTAACATCACATCACATACATGTTGCAGTTGCTGTTGTCACATGCCTTTTAAAAAATATGTTTATTGGATGAAATTGTCTCTTTCTCAAGAAAAAATCTGGTTCTTCAATATAATTTATTATGCCTTTTAAAATTCTGTCTGTTCAATAAAATCTTTGCTATACTATAAACACCTGTAATGAAAATATAATTTAAATTCTGAGAGAAAACTTTTTTTTTTACTTTTATATTTTCCACAAAATCCACACAGGCACCAAGGAAATACTAACAATAAAAATAATTTACTCCTGTACAAGCTGATCTGGGTTGGAAACATTCAAAAGAGAGATTTTTAAAATTGTCCTCTATTGAAACTTTGGCTACAGCATAGGAACTGATCTTAAAACTAAGGAGGGTCTTTTGTTTCCCACCCTTTTAACCTGAAAAAATTCTTTCAAGGCCTGATGAAGTGTTGCTAGTACTTTCCTCACTGTAATATACCCAAATGAGGACTGACTACATTTTTGTTATTTGAGGTAACCAGCCTCTAAGCTTCAATGCACAGGAATAAAAGTGGCCCTTACCTCATCAGATGAGTCTATTCTGAAAATTAAACATTAGTGAAAATAAGTGCTCTCATTCTGTAATAGCAGCAATTAGAAATTTTCATGGTTTGCTTGTTCATTAGTTATTTATTGCCAGAAAGCTTTTGCATGGAAACGACAGCAAAGGGAAAGCTTCCTGATCTGGACCACTTGCAGGGATTTTTTTTTTTAATGACTTCTCTTCCTAGCAAATTTCTTAGTAGAGAGGAAGAGATTCAGTACAAGAGAGTTTCAAGAGGGGAGATATTATCCTTCAACTGTTGATTAAATCCTTAAAACTGGCCATAAGGCAAGCTAAACCCAAGATAGGCATAAAGCCACCACAAAGATTGTTTTTTAAATCTTACATTTGGTAAGACAATTTTTAGGGTTGTCTTTAGAGAAGTCCTTTTTTCCACAGAAGACTCAATTAGTTACAGTAAATAGGTTTACCTTTAAATTACAGAATTTAGCGTGAAGTTTCTCAAACTTTTTTTTTAACTGATGGATTATGAGCAAAATATAAAATTCCTGTCTTAGAGACACTTGCATAATTTTAAGGAATAGACAGTGCAGAGGAATCTAATTAAAAATGCTTTTCAATAGTAGACAAGCAGAAGAAAAGTAAAAAGCAGTCAGCACTTTTTTGGGTTTTCTTTAGCACTTTAATAAGATAACTATCCCCTGGCAATCTTCATTTCCTTGTTCTAGATCCCCTGCCTTTTCTGAGCATAGCTTTTTTTTTTTTTAATATTAGAAGCAAAATAATGTATCATTTTGACTCTATTTAAAGAAGTATGTGTGGAAATCTGCTAATGTTAGGCAGTTGCTCACCATAGTTGCTTTCTGAGCCACCTCTGCCTCAGCCTTTTCTTCCCACTCCACATTCCATGCTCACTCTTCTCAGGGCATTTGTTTTCTTTTTTTTAATCTCAGACAATTTTGCCTTGTCATCCTAGATGTTTTGGGAATTTTACAGTCTTTGGGTGGACTTTTCTGCAACAGTTACCCTTCCTTTTCCACTTGGCCTGACAACTCGCAGATGTAGTCATCTCAGAAGGCAACTGCACTACTTTGGCTCCACAGGTAGGAGGTTGGAACCCAAAGCTCATATAATTGACACAAATAGGTCAGTACTCCATCAGGTGATTTATAAGTGAAAAGAAAGCCAAGTGCTCCAAAGTGAGACTCTGTCCTCATTAAACACCTAGGGCCTAGAAAGACCAGGTTCATAATTCAGGCACTTCACTTGGGTAAGTTCCAAGTCAACTGGAGAGGATGCCACCCCATGGTCTGGGATGCCTCACTGGGGACTCTTTTTTATTAGCTTGTTTCTGTCTCTAGTCTAAATTGTGAATAACTTCATCAGTGCTCACGGATGCCTCAGTCCAACCCCAGCCTCCCAGATGTTCCTTTACAGGAGAACAGAAAGGCAAGGGAGCATTGTTTGGAGAAGGAACAAAACACCTATGACAGAAGCAGTACTGGCTGCAAGTATTAAATGGAATAAATTACAATTATAACAAAGACTGAAATATTCACGACAAATCCATGGATGAGAATATATCCCCATAGCTTTGGCAGTTTGGTTCAAAACTGCTAATTCAGGTTTTGAATCGTACTGCATGCTGAAGTGAAGAGGATGGAAAAAAAAGTAATGTGAAAATTGTTTAAAATAGAGTATTAGGGTTTTCAGGGGAGCGCTATTGCATATTTCATGCCTGAGGGGGCAAATCTACTCTGAAGAAAGGTTTTGAAAAAAGATAATACTAAAATGTGTAATTTTCCTGCCTTATCCCCTCACACCCGTTTTTTCCCTTTCTTGATATTTGTATTAAATATGAAGCAATCAAAGAAGCAATCACACAACTAGAGCATACACAGACTTTGGAAAAAAAACTACAGGTGGGGAGAATGAATATTTCCAACTCAGTGCCATACCCTACAGTTAATTTCCTTCATTTATGATATCAACCAACGCTTGCAGCAGTCTATCATCTCTATGCTTGTAAGGTTTGGCATTGTAAAAAAGATCAACATAGTCACTGTACAAACTTTCTTCTGAGCCTCTCAACTGGGAGGGCTTGTTCAATTTTTTGAGGGCTTGATAGAAGTGTTCATATGGAATGTTTGACTTCTCACTTGCGGTCTTCTTTGGCAGTTGCTTCTGATCCATCCGCCTGCTAAAAGCACTTTGCAGTAAATGCAGCATGGCCTCTGATGGGATTTTATCTTCTGCTTTGTCACTGCTGCTGCTGGTGACTTCTGTGGCTTTGGGTTTTTCACTTAGGGTCTCCAGTGTGGTATGGTCCTAGAATACAGATTAGCATGAAAAAAGGTCAGATGCCAATGAAAGACTGACTGGATTAAGGTTTGCTCTGCTTGGTGATATCCATCTATGTGTGGGCAAATGTTATTTTTTCATTCAGGAGCCACTTAGGCATCTAGAAATCAAGCAGACCATTATCAACCAAAACAAACTATAAAAAGGGCTGTACTGTATAAAATAGTCCCCCCCCCCACAATATAGGCATTTATAAGTTCAGAATCCACCTTGGCAGGATACAACACGTCATTTTATACCAGTATTTGTCCCAGTTTTAAGAGATATTTCTGGTTGTGCCATGGGACTCAGCACGCTAAATGAAGGAAACACATGCAGGGCTGATGGCAGTTCTGACTGTGCCTTGTACTCTTAGAAAAAGGAAAGAACCAGTGTTTCCATGCAGCCTTCTCTGTAGATGATCACACCTGAGAAAAAGACATTGAAGTATGGCAAATAGGTGGTCATAACACGAATCTAGAAGATCTTGGAAAAGCAGACCAAATATAGGTTCACAGAGCAGTTGGTAAGAGGCATGATCTTGTTTCAGAACTAGTATATGCCTGCAGAGCTTTCTCATTCAACCTAGAACTGTATTTCTGACTGAACACTCAATTTATCTTCATGTAGTTTTTACCATGCCCACCCATTTTCTTCTACAGCACCTGCTGAATCCTCTTTTACTTTCTTCTAATTTATCTTCTTGCCCGTGGTTGCCAGACCTGGGGACATTTATGTAATGGATTTAAAGATCATTTTTACACCCACCTTTCATAACCTATCTGAGGAAGGCTAAACTATTTGTGCTTTATGGATGTCCTAATTACTTAATGGGGAGACAATTTGATGTGATGGGATTGTTTTCTGAATCTGTTGACATAATCAAGCACATTGAAAATGTGCATTAAAACCATCCTGTGCATCCTGAAACCCAAGGTCACTCTGCCTTGTCATATTTTTAGAGCACTATTATCTGTAGGTAAACAGGAGGTGCTAAAGGATGTGGCAGCAACAGAACCACTGAGACAAACCTTTTGAATCAATGAGTCCCTAACTTTTGTCAAGCCCTTTGTTCCTGAAATTCCTTCCAAACTCACTGGAAGCACTCCAACAGGCAAAATTATTTTATAATGTTACATTTGTTCTCAACAGAATTACATAAATTTAGTTTGGCTGTCAGAGGTGTCTTCCTCCCTTCCTTCTACTACTGAACTGCATTAGCCATAGAGTTCCTTACTTTAGCAGCAATTTCCTGTTATCATCCTAAACCCCTTAAATTCTGCAATTTGAAAACAGAGACTAATAAAAATATTAGCTGTTGACATGTGCAAAGTTACACACTCAAAAGATACACAGGCAAAAACAATCAGGGGTTAGACGAAGTGAATACAAAATGACTGTGTGTCCTCTTACTAGGCAAGCCCCCCCCCTCCCATTTTCTTATAAACTAAAAAACATGTAAACAATAAATGTAACATACCTCTACATCTACTAGATCCGTCATCTTCTCCACTCCTCTTCTGTCATTCTGCACAGCATTGTAGGATGTATACACTCGTGGCTGCTTCATGTGTTCAGGCTGGGTAGCAGTGCCATGCAAAATCAATTTCCAGTTCACAATCCTCCCCTCATTTTGTATTCGTCTGGACTGAAAAACAAGCACAGCATCAGAACAGGTTCTCAGGGCATAAAAGATCAAAAGAGACACTTGAATGCAAAGTACACAGAAGTGACCAAAGCAAATTATCAGGCTTTCAATATCTACCTATAGAGTATGAATCATAAGCACAAAACCCCCAGATATAGTAGAGAGAGTATATTAGAATGTGGGATTTCATACAATAGCTTAATCACTCAAAATAGGCACATTTTGATGTAGCATCATTATTAATTCATCATGTAAGAATCAATGGAATTTTGTCATAATGCAGAATTCTAGAAGTTACTGAAACAGTATTTTGCATCATTTGAATGTGTTCACTCAGCTATTCCTTGGTAATTCCTTATAAAAATTACCATTGGAAATGGTAATATGAAATTCTTTGCTATTATGTGGTGTACAATTATAATCTGAAATACAGTGTGTGTAAGCAAGCAGCAAATGTTTATAAATAAATTTTTGTGGCAGTACTTCAGAAGTAGAAAGTGGAAGAGACAAGCACAAAACCCACAAAAACCTATGAGGTGAGGAAAGAGTGTATTACGCCTTGAGGACAAAAATCTTGCTTTATTGTAAGGAAGCTCTCACTTAAAATGAGAGCTAAGTTACAAACAAAAATCTCTTCTTACTCTGTTCCACAAAAATGCATTCAAAGAGCAGAATATGTGTAACCAAGGGGTTATCTATAAGCCTGCAGCATTAACACTACACTGCCGATAGTAATATTTACTCCTGGTGCCTTGTCCATCTGCTCAGTTCTTGGCAATACCCCCCTGTTTACAATTTGAGGCCAATAGGGGCTGAAGGCTCAGTGTCTAATAGGAAGCTTTCAGTTTTTGGCAAGATCTGACCCCTAAGGACAAGCTTATTAACAGACAACTTCAATGAGATGAGTGAGTTTGATCACTCTCTCTTTGAAGGGAATTATTTTCCAGTTGCCTAGCGAGCAGCTTAATTCTTCTGTCTTGCTGTTGTAATCCATCCCCAAGTGGCTTTAGTAAACTGGTTTATTTCATATCTGTAGACTACCTTAATTAAGGCTTTAATTAAGGCTTCAATCCTTAAACACTGTTCAGCACTAGATACTCTCAGAAAGAAATTAGGGAAACGTATACATCAGAGTAAGTTGCTGAGATCCCCCCAAAAATCATTAATTTAAAAGGTTTTCAGTTAATGAAAACTGTGCATATGGACCAAGAGAAGATTAGATCCATGCTGTGTTCTTTTCTGCAGAAAAGAATTTCCAGTTAAGCACATATTAATTTGATTTCACATTTCAATCCAAGAATCACAGAAAACTTCATTAAGTGATTAATTTTGGTGACGTGTCTTCAAAACACAGGCATGAATTTTTTTTGACAGGTACTTGTCAGGGAAATGAGAATGTTGCTTTGCATTTACATAAAGAACAAGACAATCTGGCCCTACCTTTTTTCTTTAATCTTTAAACCAGCTGAACATCTTTGTAGTGATGAGTGATCATTTCATCTGTTAGCTCCTAAATACAGTTTGTTAGCATACAGGCATACTTACCATATCAGTAATTCTTAAAATCCAGGTGCCTACTGGATTTTCCCCCCATGTGTGGACAGACATGAAGTCCCAATTCTTGAAGCCATTTGGAGATTTGTCTCTCTCTCGCTCAGCCAGTAAGACAGTGCTGGTCCCTGTGTGGGTACAAGATCAACACTCTGATTGTCCATGCACTGCCTGGTCCTACTTTTCATATTTGTCAGCTTGTGTTCTCCCTGGAGCAGAGGTGACCTGGAAAATACACTGTTCAGCAGTGGCTCCTGTAATTATTTTTTACAGCAGTGCTTAGGAGTGCACAAGCTTTTAGGTCACACCAAGAAGGTACATCTTGTTCAGCGTTCTATCTCTGGCACAAAAAGGTAGTGAATGCACATAAAGGAAGCATAAGGAGAAGATGCCAGGCACAACCAGTCTTTCCCACTGATGAGCTGTTCAAGAAACTTCTGAAATGGAAGTCTTGAAGGCAAACCAGCTCATGCAGTATTATGGAACCACAGTATTAGCACGATTTCATCACTGGTTTGGGTTTTTCTTTTTTTGGTGAATGGATGTATATTGTTACGGCCTGGTCCTCCAACAGGGTGAAAAAAAAATCACTTGCATTGGTATTATTACAAAAATGCTGCACTTCACAAAGCATTTCTAAAGCAAAAGAGGTTTTACTGCACAGGAGGAAATTTGTTTGGCTTGTTTACATACAAGTAAAAAGAGTGGATTTACATAATAAGGAGCAGTGAAACCCCTAGGAGCCTTGTCACAATTTATAGATATATTTAAAGGTAACACCATAAATATAGAAAAGGAATGTCATACATTTTTTACTAGTGTTTCACAGGAAAGTAGAAAAGAAACAAGAAACAAGGGAAAAACAATTTAACCATGAAAGCTAAATGAAAGTGCAGTGGAAGCAGCAATACCTGATGATTACTACCTAGAAACAGAGAAATTAGATCTGCCTAATATTTAAATTAACATGTAAAAGCTTGTCTTTTTTTTTTTCCTATTAATACCTGTTGATCTAATAGACTTTACTCATGGTTGTTCATAATTTTTTTTTTGGTCTTATCATGTTGTTTCAGGGCATCGTCAAGACAGCTTCCCCTATTCTAGCTTATTTAGAACAGTTGTACTAAGGTGCCTAACAAAAACTTTGGTTTTATAAATACACCAGTGGGAAGATGTATGAAATTAAACCTACGGAATCAGATATCCTCAGTTTTCCATTAGTCTGCTAAATCACAGGAAGTGTTTGAATTATTGATCTCTAATTCATTGTCTGCCAGGAGCCCTGAGGTTTCAAAAGTCCAGTTGTCTCTGTGAAAAAGTTCTGTGCCTTCTTTTTCTGAAGAATGATTTTCCAATCTCTTTTCACAAAAATAACCCAGAGCAGGTGAAGGTTTAAAAGCAATCTCTATAGCTCCCTGGATGCTTTATCCTCACTGAATTTGTCCAGTGATATATTTAGCTGTCTTTCAGCACTGAAAATCACATTTTTTTTTCATGAAGTAAATACTACACATGACTGCAACACAAACAAAGTGTCTTAGCCTCCCATACCTGATGGAGAAACCAGAGTGACGTGAAGATCACCTCTACGGGAATATTCAATTGTTGTCTCTAGCTGCACATGCTCCAGAGATGCAATCGAGTTCTCTTGACCCTCACAGGCTTTTGTGGGAATTTCAATGATGACTTCTTCATTTGCTCTTAATAATCTGTCAAAATTGAAGTAGTTCTTTGATTGCTCACAGGGACTTTTGATTCTGGGTCATGAAGTGTAAATAACACTTTTAACAGCCGTTTCAGAATGACGAGAAAGGAAGAGTCAATGCCAGCTCAGCAAAAAAAGGCAAAGTCTGCTGTTCATGCTCTGCACAGAGGGAGACTCTGCATAGCTTTATCTGCACAGTTCCCATTACTTCCAAATAGAATGGGACTCTAAATCTCCACATAAATAATTCTAATAATAAAAGTAATAAATAATTCAGGATGATGGGATTTTTGTTTTCATAATGCAACATACAGGACTGCAATAAAAACATATAAAAAGCAAGTGTGGCATACATCAGTAGTGGGTCAGCATTCTGTGAAAAAGATAGAGTCCATAAAAACAACCTGACAGTAGGATAGCATAAATAATAAGATTACCAAGCAATGACTCTCCAAAACACTGCAAAATATTTCTGCAGACAGATCTTTGTTGCATTCACATGGTACAATTTCAGACTTTGATTAGATCATTTTTTCTGGATAAAAATCCATATGAAAACATGTGGAGACAAAAAGAGTCTAGATATCCTTATTGATTAACCAGCTCAGTGATTAATGATAATTAGTCTGTCTGTTTAGGTTCACTGTGCTGTTGGCACATGGCTGATGACACTTTTTGGTGAGCCTTTGGGACACTTGTGTTTCATAAGAGAAATGCTACAGACATGATTAAAGCTCAATATATCACCTTGATTTCAACATATACAAGCCTGTCACAGGAGAAAAATTCTTAAGACCCAATACAGACACTTTTATTTTTTAAAAATCTTTGTGAGACACTAGTGTCTTTTTATGTATCTTCTGATGATTGCCTAAAAATTTACAGCTTTGCTGACTGGGCTCATCCTCATAGTCTCATCCTTTCATGCACTGTCTGCACAAGCAGACATAATAATCTTAGTCTTGGTTAAGGCTTCATGCTAGTAATTTCTATCAGTCTTACACTAAAAAAATACAAACCAAGAAGCAAATGTTGCTTGCCTGCCTCTGAGGAATACAGTCTGGCAAAACTAAATTACTCAAAAAAAGTCCCTTATTCTCATTCAGAGCAATCTGTGAAGAATATGATACTTCAGGCTTTATTACAATAGAGACCAGCTTGGTAACTGGTAATGCAAATCCTTACCTGGGTTCAAAGGTCTTGTCTTTGACAATACACTCTCTCTTTTCTGGTACACTTTTCCATCTTTTGGGATCAGCTAAATCCACCAAGGCATTGGCATTGAGTAGCCCAAACCCAAATCGGCTGTTGACCATCAGTCCTGCTCCATTTTTTTTCCATCCTGGATTTCCAGCCAGTGGATCATATTCTGAGGTCCACACTACCAAGTGCTGCATATCCCTCCATGTTAGACCCGGGCTATTTGGAAAATGTTCCTGGTTAGTTGTTTCAGGGCTATCTATAATTTTTCTATCAATTATTAGACTGAAACAGAACCTGCTTTGAATGTATATGGCATCTCATTGTTTTATAAAACATAGCATGTTGCACTTATCCTCATAATACTTCTCCAGTCAGACAAGATTTCTGTGTCTATGAAGAACAGGTATCTAGCAAGAGTAGAGTCCAATCCTCCAAAATAAATCAGGCATTAAAGGTTAACTAGCAATACTAGAATTTCCCACCCATCTTTTTAGGGCCTACACTCTGAAAACTGAGTATTTGACTCCATCTGTGACTCACTCTACCTATTAAAATATTTAAGTGTCTTTGTTCATGTCAGCAAAGGGTTGTGCAGTAGAAAATTGAGCTGAATTTGCACCATACAAGTTCTAAACCTGTGCACCACCGCCTAAAGTGTTTTCTGTGAAAAAAAGCCATTGTCTTGTCCTTTTTTAGCTTCCCCAAGGCCTAAATTCTGCCTACTTGCCCTACAGGATCCAAACCTGGTTGCTCCCTACCTGCTCTGACAGACAAGCTTGGACACCTTCCCTTTTACGCTTCATGACTGGTGGAAACTTTTCTGTAAATTGGCTGAGGCTTATTGTAAACTCTTGCAGCCTATGCTCTTCAAGCCACATTCTTCTGAATCCATGTGCACCCTCGCTTTTAGGTACATCTGACCAGAAACCAGTAAATGCTACTGCAAATACATGATATATTCCTCAGTCATCCTGATTTACTCACGTTGGTTATGCTTTTCTAGGAAGGTGTTGGGGTAAGTAGCTGCATAACTTCAGTCATCAGCCTGATTAAATCTGACTGACAAAAAGTGGAGCTGCAGTAGGATTTAGTGCCTCTTAGAGGAGGCATTTTGGGGAAGGTGGGGGGTGGCTGAGAGAGAGGAGTTTCAAAGGTAATGGTGTGAGATCTTACTTTGCTTCCAGGGCCAGAGCAAAAATTCCTGCTGCCAGAGGTGCAGATGCAGAGGTCCCTGTGTGAGTTTCTGTACATTCATTGTGAAGATCAACACTTGTCTGACAGAAAATGAAACAAAAACAAAAGCAAAACCAAACCAAAACAAAAAGCATTGTTGTAAATACAGTTATATCCATACTCATAAGCATAATTCTGTGTCCCTTACTTGATATGTATTAATACACTCCTCACCAGCAGAAAGAGTGATGAGTGATTAAATCTGTTCATATTTCAATCCACTCTTTTTACTTCAACTATAATTTTAGTATCAAAACATTTTGTGTTGGAACAAAATACTCCCACATTGAATATCTTATTTTAGTCTAAGGTTTCACAATAAGTGTTTCAGGCTTAGTGGTGATTCATGAAAACAGATCATTGTGTTGGGCCTAGAACATTCAAAATTACTGCTTACTAGGAAATTACTCATGGGATTAGTATTGGTGTTCTGCTCCCTCTTCAGCAGAAGAACTATAATTTGCAGTGAATAAACACCAAACTCATCAGCCCATGTATCTAAATCTTGACTATAAAGAGAAGCCACTTAGTAATGACTGATCTCCAGAATAACTTGAAATCACACTGTTTTAATCCCCATCAGCACAGTGAATTGTAAAATTAACATCTACCAGGGCTGGACAGAAATTACAGGTATTTCAGCATTATCGTGCCACAGCAATTTTCTTCAGCATGATTAAGGAAGACACACAGACTGGTATGCCTGCTTGCTGAGTTTGAAAGGTTTAGAGGCACTGTTGTTGCTTTCTCTTGTCTTAAAAAGATAATGACAAGGTATAAGGGAGGCCCTGACATCATAGGTTTTCCTTTTACTCTGAATCTCTCTTCATTTCCCTTTGTGAAGAATAGTACTATATCAAACTAGGGATCAGAGACCACTTTCATGCACAAACAGAGCTCACAAACCGCGGACAAATGTGCCATGCTTATTTAACTGCATCAGCACAATGATTTTGTTTAACCACTGCTTTATGGTAGAAGAATACAGCAATACAATCACTTTTGGGATTAAAAACCCCTTAAAGTTTCCAGACAAAATCGCTAAGCACATAACACATAATATAAAGCAGGCACTCAAAGCCAAGCATTTATGAGGTTTCATTTATTATTTGCATATATCATACCTTTCTATTTGTTCTGAAACTCAAAAGCAACTTACAATTCTTTGGTCAGTATAATCCCCACTGCTGTATGCTGTGGCCAGAGTTGAAGAGCACTTCTCTGCATACCAGGGAGAAAGCCCTTGCTGAGAAGCACTGCTAATGGAGATGGTGTAGATGCTATCAGTATAACCATCACAGTCACAGTTGTCACCCTGACGACCTCCGTTCCCTGAAGCCCACACAAAAATGGAGCCTTTCCCATTTCGGCCCTAGGGGGGAAAAAAAATTACATGAATGGTTATCAAAGAGATTTCAGAACTCACAATGTATCCTTAACCACTCCTTTCCCCAAAAAGCCTAATATAACAAACATAGAAGAGGAGTAATTTCCATAAGCACTGTAGAAGACAGAATAAACCAGCTGTTCAAGATATCCCACTGCTCACCATACAGCACAACTCTTAATCCCACTGGCCTACATTTAGTGTCTTTCCTCAGCATCTTTCCTCAGGCTTTTTCCTCAAGTTAAAAACACAGCCTGTGTTCAATGAGTAAATTATTCCACATGCTGCAGTTTGATCCTCACAATTTCTAGAAAAAAATGCCTTAAAAAAATTGGCAAGTTTGCCGGGGTTATTTAATTTTCTTTTCCTGTATTCACAGAGGTATGGGTTAGGAGTATGAATGATAGGCACACTGAATACCCTCCCTTCTCTCACAGATCCATGGGCAGCATCACCAGCCTCCAAGTATAATCATATAAAACATCACAGCTATCACAGAGAAGACATGCATCAGTATCCAGTCTTAAGCTCTACTAGCTCATCAGAGGAAAAAAATATGTTTCATGTGACAAACAAAATTTCATTATTAATATATATGCACATATATGTTCACCATTAATATATGTACATTTAATACTCCACATCAGTTAAAATACAAATTTTTTTTTATCATTCCACTCAGGTGAAATTTGAAGTTTTTTTATGCAAATGCTAAGATATTTGCGGTACTTAAAACATTAAAAGCAAAGAGAAATAAGATGTGTTCTGTGATACAAGTTTTAAATTCAGGAAGACAAACCACATCAACTACAGAAAATTATACAGTGTCTTTGAGAACAAAGGTTGCAGTCCAGAAAAGCACTGTTGCATCCTAACACCTGCTCTGATTTCACTTAGAGAGATGGCAATGCTTTCTTGGTTCAAGGATTAGAGCTGTTGTCAATGCCAACACTGGCTAACATTAAGCAGAATGGAGACCAGACAGGCTTTTGCAAAAGGAATCCTTGAATCCTGAGAGACAAATGTGTAAATTTGTTCCCTATTAGAAATAAAACAAACTGTAAAAAAAGATACATTCTCCACCAAAAACCCTGCTTTTCAGAGTAAGACCAATGAATATTTGTTGCCTAATTTTCACCCTTAATTCTCCCTACCTTTGGGCATATAATCTGTTACAAACTCTCTCCTCTCAGTCTCCATTATTCCCTCAGAGTATCTTTGTCATCATTTGAATTCTTCTTTTCTCCTTCTATCTACTGATGTTAATTGATCTTTATCCAAAATTTTCTGTTTGATTGTCCTGCAAGCTATTTCTCTCTTCTCCCCTTTATGATTCAGTCTTCCTCTCTTTATTAGTACCTGTCCATCTGTAGACATCTTTTCACTTTATTGACAAGAGCTAGAGTGTAGGAATGCAGTTTTGGACCAGGCAAATATTTTCTTTATAGAGAAAGTATATTTAGTTTTACCATAAGACTTAAAAGGAAAACAGCCCTGGAAAGTTCTCTACACTCTAAGCTATGATTGGCTCAGGGCCAGAGCAGAGACCTGGCTAAGTCTCAGTCCCTGTCTGTCACGATGTATCTGTTCCTTATTGGGCAGTCTGCCAAAAGGACTGCCTCCACCATTAAGCATTTAAACCTCTGCACAAAGCTTTTCAAGGCTTTTTCGGGGATGCTTTAGATGGTGCTACATCTCCACACCTGTTATTTTATTGTATTATTTATTATTTTCTCTTTTTATCAAATCCTTTTTCTGTTACATGGCACCATTGAAGAGGTGATCTCGCTTTTATTAAGCCATCTCTGGAGGGCTGGCCCCACAGAGGTTGATGTGATCTCCGCGTGGCTTATTCCACGCTGGCCACGTGGACTATTACATCACTAGAGTAGTTTACTAATAAATTCATGACAGCTCTCAGTTTGCACCCTATTTATCACCCAAACAGATCCCAAGAGTGTAACATGAAAAAAAGAAACCCATAAAAATACTGCTCCCACTACTCTTCATCATGCATTTGTACTATTTTCATTTTAATTGGATCATGAAATGCCTCAACTTATAAACTAATGCAATTAGCACAATACAAACTCATCCATAGGGTGCTAAAATGTATCACTATTTCATACAGCAAAATATTCAGGAAGCAGGAATTTTGTATTAAATTTTATAGGCTTTCAGTGCAGAAATCCAATTACTGTTCAGTTTAAAACAAGCAGCAGAAAAGGGTGGGTGAAGGGTGAGACAAAGGCAACAAATTAAGGGATGTAAAAAAAACCAAAACCTTATCCATGAAAATTAGCAGCTATAAACCAGTTTAGAAAGCCCTAATGCGTTGCAGCAGCCCTCTTATTAGAGTAAAAATAATCCAAGGCACAGTCTTCTTGTTAAATACAGTATAAAAAGGATGCTGGTTTATTTCTCTTCACAGCTCAGCCATCCTGACTCTAACTATTCACTGACTCTGGCTGCAGCAAGTTCCAACATGCAGCAAGCATGTTGGTTAACCTTGCAGCCTCTGACTGCTGGTTACTTCCTACTAAACTATGACTGCATGGATTAGTCTGCAGACTCCAGATGCAGGTTTCTTCCTAGCTAGACTCTGACTGCAGGTCCAGACTGACCTCGCAGAAGTGATTCTTTCTCCCCAGGATCCTGCTTCCTGATTCTCTCCTTCATGCTCCTTAAGATTCCTCCTCCGTGATGATCCTCCCTTCACCAGCAAACCCCCTCTTTCATCTCACTCATCCTTATTGGATATAGCTGTTACTGATCAGGGGCGAGGCTGTATTGGGTAATTAACACAGCTGTTGCTGTGAGGTGAGGTCACCTGTATTCCCTTCTCCTACACTAATGGTGTTTTCTCAAAAGTCCTTTCTAGCTGGAAATTTCTCTCACCTGTACTATTAAAATATATCATGTCCATTCAAAATATTTGCGCAAAGACAGCACAAACAATTTTCAGTTTTTTCTCTGGTATCGGCTATTCTAAAATTCTCTGCCAAATTTTTGCTTTCTTTTTCCGTGAAGTATCATACCTGGTTTATCCCATACTCGAAAGCCTTCTGCGCTAGTCTCCCAGGTCCCTCCACAGTTTTACCATCGTCGTTAGGGCCCCAGCTTGCACTGTAAATATCCACATGTTCTGGATTGAAACCGATTGAACTGGCCTCAATAGCATCAGTGACTATTCCGTCCAGCATTCGTATACCTTCACAGGAAAAAAAAAAAAGAAGCAGACTGGATTTACTTTCTGTTCCCTCCTCCTTGTCTTAGTTAGCTGGTTTAAATGTTTCCACTAAATTAAGCCATAAGTACAGCAACCACAGCCAACTGCTGTTCATGTAAGCAATATTAGTGACAGCTCCTGTCAGTGTAAAACAGTACAGTTAGACTTTATTTGCAAAGCTCAGTGTTGCTCTACAAACGTGAAAAAAAAAAACCTTACAATCTTGTTAGCCTTGTATATATTTCTTCCTCCTACAGAGACCCACAAAGATGATGTCTTGCTTACTGTTCCTGTTTTTTCTTATTGCATTCTCTTCCTTCCTCCTTCTTCTCTCTTACATCTGCAACAAAGACTTCTTAAACTGCTAAAATACCACTGAAATAAAATAGGTTTTACCAACATTACTTTTATCTTTAAGATTTCAAAGAGTTTTAGTTCAAAGATGTAGTTCTGAGTGTTCTTACCAAAACACTTGGCCCTCACAGTCATTAAAGGTTTTGCTGTCTCTGTGATGCTGCAATTTCACCAGCTTTTCAATCTCCATCACAGAAAAAAAAAAAAAACCTCACTGCTTTTCTACTGTGAGCAATCCAGAGATATCTAGTCATTAACTATTTATTAGGAGCTGCATGATCTAATCAATTTCAGAGCAAGCCTGGACTCAGTGGTACTTAAAATTCAGGCGCACTGGATCCTTTGCTGCACAAAACCACAGCTCTGCAGTGGGGCTGCTACCACTGTTCAATGCTGAAAGACAGCAGAAAAAGCAGAAATTTGGCAAAATTCTCACTGTGGCATGGCTGTTACAGCAACAACAGCAATACAAGAGCCACACAGTCAGGATTCAGCCTGTGTTTACAAGCAATAAAAATGTCTGGGTTCCCTTGAATTTGGCAGGTTAGTACTACAGCAGCTGCACCATTGCTGGCAGTTGGTGAATTATGAGTACTCATTTTCTAGTACTTTCCACAAAACGGGGATTTTGCCAAAGAACAGCAGGCAAAATGTAGTCATTCTATTAAAAAAAAAATAAATTACCCAAAAAATACCCAACAACAAAAACCTTCCAACCTTACCTTTGCAGCTGGGTGTCCTGTTCTTTTCTTTATTCTATCAAGCAGGGAAAAAAAGACTGCAATTATAGTTCTTTTCCCAAATGGCTGACCTCTTAATACTCCTAATACCCTCCCAGATAAAGCTGAGCTTTATTATTTCATATTCATTAGTGCTAAAATCAGACAAAGGAGTTAATCCACTCTACCACAGCTGCTCCACTATCACTCCCAAAGCTGGGAAAAGCACTGAGGTATATCCTGTGCCTCAGGTACTGAAAACACCACTTACCCAGGATTCTTTTAAACTGAGAATGACTTGATTAGTCCTTTTCCTGTTGGCTCAGAATTGCCTGATTCTCTTATGCCAGCACAGATCTGCCTGTGTGAAAGTGACTGCAAGCCCCAGGTGAGAGCTTGCAACACATAATGAGATAGTGGGAATGAGAGGAGTAATGTGCAGATACTTCCCACAGAAAAAGACAAAGAAAAGTCTGCTATTAAATAATGTAATAAAAAAAAAAGCAAAACAAACCAAAACAAACCAAAATCCCCAAACCAAACAAAAAAACACCCCAAAACCCCCCAAAAAAACAAACCCAAAAAACCAAACCCACCAAAAAAAAAAAAAAACCAACCAAAAAAAAAAACCCCAAAAAAAAAAAAAAAAACCAACCAAAAAAAAAAAACCCCAAAACAAAACAAAAGAAAAAATACAACACCCTAAGAACAATGACTCCACACTGAAATCAGTTCAAGGAAAAAAAATCACCGCCTTGCCTTCCTGATCGTCAGAAACCCTGATGGTTCAAGTCAACTCAGGGATTTGATGACTGAAGTTATATTCCCCTAAGCAGATTCCAATTATGTCCTCTTGCATAAACTCTTTTCTATTCTTGCTCCCATCATCAGTCGCACAAAATCAAAAGCAGACAAAGCCCAAGGTAATTTCAGACACACATATATGTATCTGCTCAGCAGAAAGTTATTTTTAGCAACATGTCACTGTGCACGAACTCTCAGCCCAGTCCTTTGTAAAATGGAGCTCCTTAATAATTTAATTTCCATGGCAGCACCATGGAAATATCATAACACAGGTCAGGTATGCACCAAAATACACATACCCTGGTGTACTGGAGGGGGATCAATATACATTTCTCAGCTCCACTAAGACCAAGAGGTGAATGTTAAAGGGCACTAAAAGGTGACACTTTGAAAACTGGCATTAAGAGTATTTTTTCTTCACACAGTGCACAGAGAAGCCTATGATACTCAAAGCCACCAAGTACTGGGGAAGCTAGTCAATATTTCAAAATAGGCCCAGGCATTGATGTGACTGGAGAGAACATTCAGGACTGTTAAACTCAGTACTTTCACAGAAAACAAACAAACTAACAAAATAATCCAATGTTTTGTTTTACTCCTCAAGGCAAAGTTTAACCAACCTGTGATGCTGAAGGTTGGAGAACAAGGTATTACAAATTGACAGGGTATCTTTCCCTAAAGCTATTGCTGACTATCAGAGAGAAGGCACTGGCTGTGGACCACTGGATTTGTCCAGTTTGGCAGCTGCTACAAGAAAGTCCTCCTGAACTAATGTCAAGTTGAAGCATGCAATGTGTCATTTTGTGGATAAAAAAAAAAAAAAAAAAGGAGNNNAAAAAAAAAAAAGGAGAAAAAACAGCCTCTGGAGTACTGAATCTTGTAGAACTTGGATCATCAAAAAAATCTTCCATCATTTAGCCTCTCCAAATTTATCTGAATCTTTTGAAGACTTCTCCAATCTTCCACTGCTCTTACACACCTGTCTTAATCAGTCTGGTCACATCTAACAGCTTTCTTTCAACTTTTCTTTCTAACAATTTCTTTCAACTTTTCCATTCTTCCTCCTTCCCCACGGAAGTGTAAGCTGCTTGTTGGGTAATGTGGATTGCTAGACTGCTTTTCCTGCTGTTATTTCCCTTTTCTAGGTAAATCATTCCACACAGATCTGTAGTTTGAATTTGCAAATGAGCACAGATCATATGCAAATAGCTGTGGAAGAACGTTTTCTGTAGATGCAAGAACCTTAAAATATGGGCACAGTGGGAGTTCAGACATCTTTGCAGCTTCATCCATTTTGCCTTCTTTTGAAAATCTGACGTCTTCATATCATAAGTGAGATATTTTATTTAAACAGATCATGACAGCATAATGCATTATGGCAAAGGCAAACTGAAAAGATGACATCCATGACAGCTCAGTGGAGTAACTGGGAGCTGACAAAACATCACACTGAAATGGTGGGAACAACAGTTATGGCTGTCAATTGCCACTCATTATCCTGTCGTTTAAAAGGAAAAAGAGGGAATAATGTAAAAAGTAGGACTGTACAAATAACTTCCTCTGAGCTAAATAACCATTTGCAACTGATACTTGCATCATGATTATTTCATAAACAACTAACAGATTGAGTCACTGTTTAAAAAACAAAACAACAATATTGACTGATGGGCAAGAAAGACTCCACTGGTTTTCAAATTTAACTTATGGTGACAGTAGAGAAGGAAGGTGTTGAAACAAAAAGGACATAACTTGACTGACACGACCTTTTGAATGTGATTGTGTAAATGGATACAATATGCTGCAAATACAGATGTGTATAGTTTTGTGTACTCCCTACTCTCACTCTACTCAATCCCCCTCCTCCCCTGGATACACATTAATAAGGAATTAGTCCTTCATTCCTTAAAAGATATCATCTTAATTCTAAGTAAATGATAAGTTGTTGCTATTTTTGTTGTTGTTGTTGTTAATATCATTAATTGTTGCTAATATTATCAACCTTATGATTACTAGTTTTATTACTATTATCATAATCATCATCAGACATGCCTATACTGTTGCTGCTGTTGTTATGTATTCTACCTATCTATCTATTAATAAACAAATTCCATACTTTATTAAAGAAATCCTGTCATATACAGGCATCACTCAGCACTGTTGCCAGACAGGATTTTGAAGTTCATAACACAGCAAGATAAATGTTTTCTAGGAATGACCAATCATTCATATTTCAGATTAATGGTATCTGGCAACACTCAGTATCTGTCTTGTTTCCATTCATATTAGACATCTAGTTATTTTTTCTTCCTTACCTCCAACCCTGGAGTTGTAGGCTACTCCGACTCCGCATTTTCTGTTGTTGGCTTGCATTGCAATTTCTCCTGCGCACCGTGTCCCATGCCTGAATAAACACGGCAAGAATAAACACATCATTACAGCTTTGTTGTATTATACAGAAAGAGTCATCAAGGACCTTGATTTGTTCAAATTCTTCCTTTCAATAAATGCAATGCAGTTATTGAAGAGCTTTTGAATTGTATCTACATAATACAAAAATACTTATTTCTCCTAAGCTTCATTTAATATAATTTTACCTACTAAATGCTCAAAGAAACATTTCCATGAGATGATAAGTGCTTTCCTTAATCTCACTGTAGATACCAGTATTTTAGAAGAGTGGAAAAGTGACATAAAATTATGGGGCTAAGAAGCTGTCTTCAGACAGAAATATGATATGAGTATTCTTTAATCACACATTAAGATACTTTTTTTCTAAATGACTGCATTTATTTAGGATTCCAGAAAGTGAGCCTTTAAAGTATCCCCATCACTATTTTTTTTCTTGTAAAAATTTTCTATTCAATTCTTTTTTTTTTCTTTTTTTCCCATTGATGATTCTAATTCCTCAATGCAGAAAGCCTTTCTATAAGTCTCAAGGTAAGAGTGTTGTATTATATAACTACAGATTGTTATTCAATGGCATGCTTCAATGCTTCTGGGCTGGATTCCATTTACTTATTAATAAAGATTGGAGGCAATACAGTCAGATTTAATAGATAATGACATCATAACAGGAGGATAATGGCTTCTTTCTCTAAAATAACACTGTAACAAAATAGAAATGCCATTTTTCAAATAACATATTCATGGGCTTTTTATCCTTAGACTGATCTTTTTTTCCCCTCATACAATGATTTATATTGTGAATGCTACTGTATTGTCTGATAGGAAACAAGGAACCAATGCATCAGTTTCTTGCTATCTGTACTGAGTAGTGGCATTCTAATATGTTTTAAAAATTGACTATTTTGTGTACCAGCTTCTAAGGAGGTCGCTCCTTCTTATGGACAAAATCTATAGCTGGGCTACAGTGGATGTGCCCAGGTCTGACAGACCCATCAAGAGAGTTGTTTTGTTTTATTTTTTTTAATTCCCAGTGCAAATAGGACAATTGAAGTAAAAATATACTTTGGGAGGTATCATTCCAGAAACTCACAGAGACAAATTCCCTTCATAGGGAATAGATCATTCCCTTCATCTTGCAGAAACACATCAGTGCCTTACACGAGCAAGACATGAAGAAATTCAGGACATCATAATTATGAAGTTTTTAATCTCAGAATTTTATCCCGGTGTTTATACCAATGTATAAGAGAATGCTCTCATGAACTGGAACACAGGAGGCTCCTTCTGAACATCCAGTAGTGATTCTTTACATTTAGGGTAACTGAGCACTGCTGTTGCCCAGGGAGGTTGTGGCCTCCACTTCCTTGGAAGTGTTCAGAAGCAGATGACATTCAAAAGTCCCTTCTAAGCCAAACCATCTAGTGATTCTGTTACACAAATTCTTCCTCTTATAAAATAATTGCCACAGGAGACATACACAGACATTTCTTCACTTGTATCTTCTAACACACAAACTAACACTGCAATGCTTTCTTCTCTTCAGAAAACTGTGAAGCTACTCACTTGTTTTCATTTGTTGGGTCATATCTAGGAAAGGGATCATGATCATTGTCGTTGAAATCATAACTTGCCTTTGGGTCCTGCATGTATAAAAAGAAAAGCAGAATTAGTTCAGACAACTAGAAAAGGCATTTCTAAGTTGCTTACAAAAAGGGTTCTAGAGTCTGTATTTATTGACTTGATGTACCTCATATTGGCAGCAATCAAGCTTGTAGAATTTGATGGCTATTAATAATTCCATAACCCTCTCATGGAGCTTTAATAATTTAGCATTAAACTACTACATACAAATGTGTCTGGGAAATAAATCTACTGAAGGAAAAACAAAACAACAAAATATCCACCCTGCTACCATTGCTAAGTGACATTTGGCTTCCTGTGACACAGACCAGATTCCAAATCATGCCTAAGGCAAATATTTCAGTCTCTATACTGCAGGAGCTGACTTACAGAACAGAAAATGAACTGGGGAGAAGTGTCTGTTTATCAAATTTACAACTGGTTTATTTATTACATAGCATTCTAATGCTCAAACTTACATAATTAGCATAGATGTCAGTGTGATTCCACTCCAATCCATCGTCCAGGACTGTGATGACAACTCCCTTGCCTGTAAATCCTTTCTGCCACGCAGGAATAACATGGAGATCCAGTTTGGGCAGGGATGGAGTAATTCTTGTATCTTGCTGTGGGACAGAAGGGATTAAAATATAATGACATTTTATCCATTTATAACAAACAGGTCCAAAGTCACATTTTAAAGATGCCGTAAAGTTTCAGCCTGAACTTGTGTATTTTGTTCAAATTTTGCAAATACAAAACAAAAATTAGTTTCATCAAACACTTGTGACACTGAAAGATTCACCCCAGTGCTTGAATATCCCTGAAGACCACTTATGAACAAAAAACATCTTGTATTTTTGGTAAGTAGGCAGCAGAAACTGAAAAGAATGGTGGAAATGCACCGATGGATCTTGGAACACTAGGTTAATAATCAGACCTGCTCATGTTTGTTCTTTCCATTTGATGAGGAGCCAAGACAGTGCCTGCAGCGCAGTGAGCTGGATTTCCTCCAAGCGTATTTTCTCCTTAGACATTAAAGTTAGCCAGAGCAAAATAATTAATGGCTAAAACAATTAAAGTAGTCGTTTGGTTGGGAGCAACTGTGTTGAATCACAAATTTCTCTTCACTATTCTCATTGCTGTCCCTGTGGAAAATCAGCTGGAAGTATGAATCATGTACAGCCTTCTCTTCTGCAGCAAGTTGTTTGAAGAGTATCTCCTAAATGGGTCATTTTCCCCCTAATACTAGATGAGCAGTACATATATCTAATTCAGAAAATATGCTTACAGCCCCCATGAAAGCACAGATCTAAAAAGAAGCACTTTCTTTCTGTTTCTCTGGGCAAAATTATGTTAGCTGATGGCAGGTTTCTTTATGTCTTTGTTTCCAAAGAAATACAGCATAAAATACAAGGCTTAGGAAAAGAAATGGGGACGAAATGTCTTTCATTTTTTGCTATCTGTATCTGCTTACATTCAGGAAATTATTTGAGATTTCAAGCTTTGTTCTTTTGAATCCATCAAATAATATTTTCTCCTGGTGATGTGTGAAGGTACACTGGATAGAGCTAAAACAGTTGCCATCAAATCATAAAGTAATAGTCAGATATTCACTACAAGGCAAAAATTTAATGATAAAATTATCATTAAAGTGGTTTTTAACTGTTAACAATTTGTGATATCACTCNATCTAGAATCTTCGTAGAAACGACACTCCACAGAGGAGGAAAGGTTGCCTGAAAATGTTATGCACAGAGATCGCTTATTTTTACAGCATACACTAATAAAAGGGACCCTTCATTTATTCCCTTTAGTGCAATCACTCTGGTACTGGTAAAATAATGCAGCTGATGGCACAACCACCTTCCCCAGTTCCACAAGGCAACAAAATCTTACCAGATACCACTGCTGATTCCACATAGGGTCGTTGAAAAGACTTTCTGCTGAGTCTCTCATGGAGGTACGCTTAGTTCGCTTTTTTTCATACTGCTGCTCTGCCCATGACACCTACAAATATTTGTAAAGATATAACAAGTGAACCTCTGTAATTTGGGACTTTCTTAATCTAGAGTATAAGGGCTTTCATCACACAGAGAAATTTTGGTTCCTAAAGCAAAATGAGCAACATTTAGTACAGAGGATAATTTTAATTGTAGTACAGCGAGATTTAGGGAAGAGAACTTGGTGAAATCACAATACAGTAGAATCAATTAACAGAAGATCGTTAAGTACAAGTTACACAAGGCAGGTTTTTACATCAAATAAAACCGTTCAGTATGGCTAGAAGGTCATCTAAGCAATGGTGTTTATTGAAACAAGGAAAACCACAGCCTGCTTCTTTCTCCTAC
This sequence comes from Alaudala cheleensis, assembly GCA_013398995.1. NCBI lineage: Eukaryota > Metazoa > Chordata > Aves > Passeriformes > Alaudidae > Alaudala > Alaudala cheleensis. The sequence goes on from VWYE01007653.1 coordinate 26,082, forward strand.
TTGTTTTTTATTTACTCTCTGTTGGGAGTGAGAAGAAAAGAAGAAAGATTATCTTTGCCTTTTGTCTAGCAATCATAATGTCTGTAATCACAATGGTTACAGACCAGCTGGACCTCCAAGTCTCCTTCTTAGTGCTGTTTTGAAGTGGTTAATTAGCAAGCTATGAATATTAGACTAACTTCATCACCGGCATGCTTCCACTTAAGGCAAATGAAAGCCAGAATGCTCCAGTATGCTTTGATAAAGCATCAAACAAGATGCATAGCCTTTGTGCACAGACACAGTAGTCTCTAAGGCAGTAGGTTGTATTTTAGATGTGTATCACTCTTGAATGTATTACTGAATCCAGTTCAAATGAAATCCTGATGATGATGCCTCTCTCTGTGCTGTGTGCTCCTTTTGGAAAGAGAAAAAAAACATTATTCATAGTTGGTCCTTGTGTGGTCACTCTGATGCAGATACGGTTGATCCTTTTCATCCAAATTCCAGCAGGCAAAGCAGACTCAGATTCAGTAAGAATGCCAAAATCCTGTGACAAGCCTCACATGGAGGGTGCCCTGGATCTAATCTTTTACTTTCAATCTCTGAATAGATTCTGTTCCTTTTATCTACTGTGACTGAACGGCAGTATGTTCCTGACATCTATCACCCTATATGAAATAATAATTACTCTGAAATTATGATCTAAAAGCCTGATTTCATTAAAATGCAATTTTCTAATGAAAGCCTAATAAAAATACACTACAAGAGCATAAATCCTTTTAAATGGTAGCTGCATTAGACCTGTTTACAATTCTCTTTGCTGTATATTTAGTCCTAAACCCCCTACAAACCTTGGTCATAGAAGATGAATATACCTATGCAAGCTAGGTATTTTAAACTGTCCTATTGATATCTCAGGCCATACATTCTCCTGCACACATTGTAGCAATTACTTCTATCTTTTCTTACCTGCCCACAGCAAAGCTCGACCTCTTCACCACCCAACAGTCATTAGCAAATGACAACTTCCATGCTTGTTTTTTTTTTTCATGGTGAGCAAGTGCACTGAAGGGAAATGAGCTGAAACTCCTAAGCACATATGTCAGGCAATCAAGCCAAATGTTTGTCACTCAGCAGCTGGGTGACAACCATTCCAACCATCCACCTCCAGCAAAAGCTGAAGGCTCCACGCCAAATGTCCAATCACTGACACATAAAGCAGTAAAAAATTTCAATTCAAGCCTACTTGCAAGAAAGTAGATTTGGAAACTAGTGTGAATACTAGAAGTTAGGTAACCAGATAATTATATCCCTTCAATGTATTCACAGCCTTTATCTGTTTCACAACAAACACTATAGGACACAGATAAATATTCAGATTAGAGCCAAGTTTTACCACAGCTTTCACACTTAACATACCATAAAATTTATGAAGGTGTTATACAAACAAAAACAGGATTCCCTTTTCTCTCTCGTTTTAAAGGTTCAATCTAAATCTTTTTAAGTAGGCTGCTGCTGAACAAGATCAACTCTTTAGAGCAAAGGTCCCCGTGTAACTACACAGTGTCACATGGTTGCTTTGTGTTTATACACTTACATAATGCATAATTACATCTCATTTATTCACAGAGTTAATTTGCATACTGGATAGTAAATCAAATGGAAATTGGAGTAAATTCAAGAAATCACCTGCAACACTTTGAATCTAAGAACGCAGGAATGCAGTAATTTCTGGTAGTAATTTTAGAATGTAATGTATTGAACACTTTCATTCTTCCCTCCGTAACAGATTCATTTGATGCAGTAAGCCCAAAAAAGAGATAGATTGCACCCAAACCCTGATCCTGAACATTGTGTTCCAAGTGACATGGGACATCTGGTCATATATGTAGGCATAAATTGGAACTAGTTTAGACAGAATCTGCAGGTATGAACATTCCCAAGTTAGGATTATTTCTACTTTATCTATTAAACCAGTTTCTGTTTGCAAGGAAATAGATGAGAGTGTACAGTTTTGAAACAAAACAGGCAAAACAAAACATATACCCTATCTTGCCACAGAGAATATTTCCTCCTAGTTGACATTTTCATCTAAAACCTCCAGATATATGATTACTCATTCTGAGGTGATTTGTCCTTACATGATAATTTTCTGATTTTGACAACTAGGTTACTTCATGGTTTGGACCTCATTTTGTCTAATGATTGCTGCAACAATGTTGATTTAAAATCAAATGTTGTTGCTGTGACATTTCCCAGAAAATAGTTTATAAGAGAGGCTGACAGCTTTCTGGTCTGCTCTTTAAATTTGTCATGCACCCCAGTTTTTCATTATGCTTACAAACAGAAATGCTTCTCTCTGAAAATAAAGCCAGACAAATGAGGAGTCAGCTTCACCAATGGGTTGTACCTAAGACCCCTGGCTCTCCAGTTTGCCTGTTCTCTGATTGCAGTGGTATATTATTGTAACAAAAGACTGCAAGTCTGGAATGTGTGATGGATCCTTTGAGAAGCGATTTTAGCTTGTTGTAGAAGCCAATTCAGAAGAACCTCAGCCCTTTTTCCCTACTTCTTTTTTTTTTCTCACTTAATATTCAGTCACTTTAAATCAAATCTAATTCTCATGCTAATTGCACAGACATGGCCTAATTAAACTTACTGCATCTATGGATTTTTACTTTGAATCCAGCCCCTTGGTTCCCTGTTCACATTTTCATCAGTGGCACATAAACATCTGAAATTCTGGTGCTGCACACTTAAATCTTAATTGTGAAAGCTCTTGTAAAATATGTGGTAAGGAAGGGTCAGATTCTGCCTGTGAATGACAGAATACTTAAGTATTATTCAGCACAAGTATGGATGGCTGAATATATTAGACTTGCAAAATGAGGAAGGCCTGCCTGTGATCTCTTTACAAAGCAAGCATTAAGGAGACAGAATAAAAAATCTTTTTTTTTTAAAGTAATAACTTTAACACTTACCCGCTCATCATCAGAAAGTCTCTTAGTGATATGAACAGCACTTCTTCGGGATCGTCTTGGGTGACTTTTATGTCTGAATAAGTAGTGGTTTTTCAGTGATCCAATCTGTAAGACACAGGCATGCTTTAATTATTAGGAGGTATTTCCCCACTGTGAGCAAGTATCAACAGAGTGAAAGAATTCACTCTGCCTAAAAGACAAAAGAACAAGAAATTAGCTTTAGCGGTTTTAATCCAAATAAGGAAGTACTCTTCAAGTAACAAGTGCTTCTCTCAGCCTGTGTGCTGCTGGAAGAAGCTGGGGGAGTAATTTCATTTGGGCTACTCAAGTGCAGTCATTACTACTACAGTACTCAAGTTACACAGCAGCTGTACTAGTGACCATTTCACTCATGAACACACCTTGGCATGTCCGCATTTCGGTAGAGAGGTCGCACACCAGTTTTATCTGCTTTTCCTGGGTGTCAGCTGGACAGGCGTGAAAAGAAAAGCTTCAGACACCTCTCTGCGGGGCTGGGTTGTATAGGTACCCACTGTAGCAGTAATTTCACTTGCTCGGCCAGCAACGGGCGAGCCAGTGGACCCCTCTGACTTCAAACACCCCATTCCCCTAAGGACGGGCTCTTTGATAGCTGTGGGGGCAAATGTACCGGCTACAAAGGCAAAAGGACCAAACCCACAGAGGCTGGATCATACCTACAGGTTTGGGAGTGCGGAGAACACGGCTGTGCCCTAAGGCGGGGCTGAACAAGCAGCCGGAGGGGCTGCCCACAGACAACACCGGGGGCACGGAAAAGAGCTGTCCGCGACCCCAGACCACGGGGCTGGGCCAGGGACAGCAAGGTCCCAGCGTTGGGGCACGCCGTGCCCGGCACAGGACCCTCGCCGGGAGGTGAGACGAAGCTGCTCCCTCACGGCGGTTACTCATCCCTGACAACGCTGACGTCACGGCATCCCAAAAAAGCGCCCGAGGGATGGCTGGAGAGAAGCCCCGCCATGGCGATGGAGCCGGCGGGGCGGAGGCGGTGCCGGGCCGCAGCAGGGACCGTCAGAGCCCTCCTCCTCCTGCCCGGACTGCCAGGGGAGAGTCGAGCGCCCTGTCCGGTCTCCTGTGCCACAGCAGGGTGTCCGGTCAATCTCCTCAGGGAGAGCTAGCTGCCCTGCCTGGAACCCTACAGGGAGAGCCGGACCCCCCGCCCGACCCTGCCCAGTCCCGCCAAGGAGAACGGGAGCGCCCTGCCCGCTCCCGTCAAGGAAAGCAGGAGGTCCCCGCCCGCTACCCTGAGGAAGAGCCGGGTCGCCGCGCCCCGTCCTCTATGAAAGAGCCGTCCCTGGCTCGGCGCCAGGGGCGGACCCGGACTCTGGGAGGCTGCCGTGGGGGACCGGGAGCTTTATACTCCCTGGAGCCCCGCGGGCGGCAGCAGGGCGCAAGTTTGAGGGAGAGGGGAGGGAAGGAACCTCGGGATGGGAAAGGAACCCCGTCGCGGGATGCGCCACTGCGGCTGTCCCCCACCCGGCCGTACCTGCCCCACCAGGTCGTAGTCCAGCTCGTCCGCGATGGCTCTGGCAGCGTCGGGGCCGGCCGGGATCTCCGCTGCCCACTCGTTTAGAAAGAGACGCCCGGCGCTGCCTCCTCGGGGCAGGGACCAGGCTGCCAGGAGCACGGCCAGGGCCGCGCACCGGCCGGCCCAGCGCCGCCCGGCCATGGCCACGGGACGCGGGAGGGATGCGGGCGGGATGCGGAGCCGCGTTGCTACGCGATAGCGCGGAGCGGAGCCCTGCCTGCCTGCCGGCGCGGCTGCCCGAGGCTCACAGACCCTCCGGAGCCGGAATGGAAATGAGTGTTTACACGTCAAAACGACGACAGCCATCCTGACGTCAAGTGTACCTGGCCCCCGAGCCGGGGGGGTGATTCCTGGGGGGGCGCGGAAGCGAGCGGGATGGAGGCGGGGGTGCTGGGACGAAGCCCAGCCGGTCCCGGGGGACGGAGGGGAGGATCGCGGGGATGACGGCGGCTCGGCGGGACGGGGGGTGCCGGGTCTGGTCCCTGAGGGTCGGAGGGCGGCTGCCCGAGCGCGGAGAGCCAGGTCGGTGCCGATGTGCGATAGTTTCCATTATTGTAGGTGATCTGTAAGACTGAGCCCGAGCCGAGGTGAGGCAGGAGCGCGGACCCCGCCCGCCCCTCGCGTGCATCCCGCGTTCCCTCTCGCCTCGGTGTGAGGGCAGAGCGAGGCGATTTCAGCATTTTTTGTTCAGTTGGGCTTCTGGCCCGGGACCCACCGGGACGCACATCACGATTACCGCACATTGTTCCCCGACACCTCTGACACACCATAGATGTGCTGCATTAATGGGCACCCTGCCCGCCGTGACGATGGTGGGCAAATATGTTTATCTTCAAATACAGTTATTAATTTTGTACAATTTCTCATTTTAAAATAATTTCAATTTTTATTCTTTCAATCGCATCAAGTGGTCCGCACGTTGAAGCAATTACTTTGATTTGTTAAATACTTATTTACACATTTTCATTTTGCATCTGCATTTCCCCAGCTCCTTCTGTTTTATTTAACATTCCCTCTACCATTTCATTGCCTTTTCACGTGCCAGGAAATGCTTCTAAAAGTTTCCTAAGGTTTTCTAAATGACCTTTGCCTCTGAAACTGCAAAGTTAGCCTCTTCACTTTACAGTGCACTGTATTTCATTTCTTGATTCTTCCAACTTTTTAACTGTAAATTTTAGCAAGCTGGTTTTAGATCTGTGCTTCAATACTGTTCTTCCTTCCATTTATTATGGAGTGACAGATATGCCTGCCTTGCTCTTCATTGTCTTATAAAATGGGAAAATAACCAAAACATAAATTTGAAACAATGAGGACAGGAAAATATTTTAAAAGATCAGTGTTTCAGTGTCTGACATCTCAGCCCCAGACATCACCATGCCAGAGGGGATATGGTTCTGGGCAACTCTATGGACCCACAGGGATTGGGGGACTGTAATCATTGCCACTGCTCTGCCAGCCATAAAAGTAGGAGCCTCAAATACCAGGAATATGAACGGATCTGTGAGAGGGTAAAAGGGTGAGTGTGTGGTAAGTATATTAGAAATGCCAAGAGAATATCAATAAATATTGATATAAAATAGAACACTGATAAAATGGCACTAGAGCACCATCCTGTTGTTCACCCATGTGTGCTTTCTGCCACATGGTGCGACAACAGGTCAAGGTTCACCAAAGCCAAGGCAGCAACCAGGGCATGTGGTTCCTGTTAATTTTAATGTATTTTATTCTCGGCATGATTTTCTCAGTGGTCACTGCCAAAAATGTCTTTTTTTCACTTTCTGGACAGATGCCTTAAAGATCCCTCTGCTCCATTTTTAGAATTGTTTCTGAGACTTTATTTAAATGTGGCCATCTCACCAAGCAACTTCTGATTCCATCAGGGGTTTTTCTGTATGAGTGTTACCAGCTATATTCTACTCAAAACACAACGGGCTTTTTACCTCTCTCTTCTCATCACTGAGACTGCAAGTTGGCATGGCTTTTTTACTGCATTTTGTATTAAGGAACTCCGCAGAAATATTGTCTCCATACAGAAATGAAATCAGGGTCATATGTACGTATCATGACAATTTATATCTTCAAGTCCTTAAGTAGTGGTCAGAACATTTACATCCACAGAAGTGTTTTGAAAGTCTAGGTACTCTTTTCTAAATGGTCCATTCATTCACACTCATTTGGTTTTTAAGAAATGCTTCCATGCAGGATGATGGGCTGTGTACAGAGTTCTGAATTGTGCTGGAGAATGAGTCTGTGCAACATGGACTTGGTTATGTCATCCATTCAGGAAAGATGCTGTCCAATGCACTACATTCCCATCTAATAATAGCACAATAAATAGGAACAGCTTGCTCAGCAACATCAGGTGGAGTCAAAGATAATTGTTTTATGCTTCATAAACAATTTAGGCTTGTTGTTTATCAGTGAAATATTTATTTAGTCTCTACTGCACCCAGTGGTATTCTGCCTGAGTGTAAGATCAGAAACAAGCACAAAGCTGGTTATGAAAATATTATTTCTTCTTTATAACTTCAGTTTAACAAGAAATTCAAGGTAGGCCTGCTTCTAGGGGATCGACATCCCAGTAAGGACCTGACAGAAAGGTTTTTTTAGTGTATGGTAGCCCAGTGGGAATCATTACATTTCCCAAGCAGAAATATATCTTTGTAGACCTGGTGCAAAATATTCCTTTGCACACAGGTAAGACGTCTATCAATACAGCATTGATACTGAGGATGAAATCCTAAGTTACAAGGACCAGGACTTTAACTGAGTGGATTTTTCTCTCTTATTGTCAAAAGGCATGCAAATGTTTGAGGCTGTAGCCATGTTTTTGTACCCACATTTCTGATCCTTCAAAGATTTGTCCATGGAAAAGGCAGACAGGCTGGTTTTGAAAAGCCAAACACTTACACACAACACCCTATTTTCTTGCTTGTTAGTAGACATAACTTACTTAAACCTAGTAGTTCTTATTCAAAGTTCAAGTCCATAATATTGAGCCCAGCTCACTGTTTGCTGTCGTTGGCATCTCTCCAGACATCTGTTCCTGGTGTGGGCATCACTCTCTGTGGTTGGTACCCTATGGCTTCACCATGTTCACACTGACGTCCGACAAACCCATCCCTTCAGTCAGAATTGTGCAGTGGGGAAAGCTGGAGGAGTTCAGGAGCTTCAGCACCTCTGAATAGGGGCCAGAGCCCTGTGAAAAGTATCTCTTACAGTATGGGAAGCAGAGGCACAAAACTCTGCAAGCTGTGAATTGAGAAAGCTGTCATAGAAATGAAAGCACCCCAGGAAAGGATAAAGTGAGGGAGATGCATTTCTTCTTCTTTGTTCTTGCACCTTGTAGAAGAGGAGCCACTGTCTTCTTGCTGAGGCAATTAAGGAAAGAGCAGAGATAAACAGGAGCAGGGCATAAGGAAAACCAAAGGCAGGTAAAAGCACCATGCTCATATGCAGAAAATTCAAAAGAGTTCAGGAGGATGCCACTGCTTGATCATCTTGTTTTGTTGCAAGTGTATTTTGGATGAAAAAAGTGTAATGACATTTTCTTTTAGATCAGTCACATTGTAAAAGCCAGACAGAAGATTCATCTCTGATGTCTTGACCAGACAATTTGATTTTGTAAGATCAAGCCAAGCATATTTGAACTACCCATAGAGCTTGCTTTCAATATGCGAACTGAATTTAGGTTAAAGTACTGGTAGTTCCTGTTTGGTAAACAATAAACCCTCTCTGTGAGAAACAAAAGAAGTGCGTTTAGGGAGCAGGAGAAACATATCCTGAACATGTTACTGAGTCCCTACACACACTGCTGGGTTGACAGAGAGAGATAAATCCAGGTCTTGACTCTGGGAATCTTCCACCACCACAGACAACTGAAGCAGAGACTTGTCCTATACACTGCAAGTCTTGCTTTGACAGGAAGAGTGATGCAGAGACAGAGTCACACGATGGGTGGAACAGATCAATGCGCAGGGATCAACATTCAACCCAGTCCTAGACTAAGTATTTTGGCTGCTAAGTATTACCAGCCTTCACCTCTTAAGGATGGCCCTCCAGCTGTTCAGCCACTTCTTTTATTTCTCCCCTGGAGCCGCAGTGCCCTCAGCAGGGACAGGAGTGTCCCGTGGTGGCTCGTGCAGGGAAAACAGCTTGTGTGGTTTGTCCCTCTGAGATATTTTCCCCTGCACAGCAAGCGGATAGGGCAGTTCTGCTCCTAGACAGGCTCGGGTGGGCTCCCAGAGTACAGGTGATGCTAGACAAGGGGTACGGCGGGGTGAAATACCTTACGCGACCTCCTCAGAGCTGAGATGAACGGTGGAGGAAGAAACCGTTCCCACCAGAGGATGGTTTCGTCCAGAGATTTATTACACAACAGCGTGGACCCAGGTCATAGTCGAACCCCCCTAGCAGGACCCTGGCGGCGCGGCTCGGTCCTGTTCTTAACCGGGGGAGGGGGGAAGGAAGAGGGCAGAGATCCCACCAATCTCAGCGGTCCAGGGAGTGGCCCTGGGATTAAAGGGCAGGTGAGGGGGCAAACCCCTGCCAGAGAAGGGTGGGTCATTCCTATCCTAGCCTACCTCCTCGACGATTCCTTTGGTATTTCTTGCAGGGGTGGCAGGGAAACCCCTTATATATTTAAATCCTGACTTTAGATGGACAGCGGTCTGAGATCAGGGGGAGGGAGGGGGAGGAGGTATTGCCTAATCTAGGGTGGAGGAAAGCCTTAAAAGAAGGCTCCCATGAAAAAACCTTCAGGATAAAGTGAATACAGAATGCAACACTCCCCCATGTGCATTCACCAGGAGAACAAAATCTTGTAGAAAACCTGTTGTATAAAGGGACCATTGACATTTCTGTCTGCACCTCATTCCAAAATCTTCCTGGTTTTAACACCACAAGTCTAGTAAGTCTTTCACAGCTGTTGGGAGCTAAATGTTTTTTGTAACATAAAACTTCGGGCTGTAAAGTATAAAACCAACCAGGAATTGATACTATTTTACTGATTATATTGGAAGGGCCCAATCTGAGGATGTTAACACCATTCGAATGGGAATTTGTGCTATATGTAGCTTAAATTTGCTAAGTCAGAGTACTGTTTTAAAACAGGAACACAGTTTGGTGCCTAAAGTGCTCGTGGTGGCTGCTGCAGTTTAATTAGTTAAATACTAAAAAGGGCTGTGCTGCTTGTATTTAATTTGGCTGTGGACCGAAGAACACTCTTGAAACCCACTCTTTTGCAGTAACACTATTTCTTTTGCTGCAGGAGCCAGCATTACAAAGCAATTGGAGGACAGCATAAAGGAGGCCATATGTGCAGGCAATCACAGAGGATAAGGGGGAACACCTGTTTTTCCATCAATTACAGCCTGCGAGCTCGCAAGGCATATTTATTCTGGGGGCAATACATTTGCTTGGGTAATAGAGCATGACACATTTCCAGTTTTACAGCAGACAAACCCTGAGAAGGAGCTAATCATATCTGTACAAATGAAACACAAACATGCCCTCCCGGCCATACACGTGGTTAAACAGGGGCCCTAATGACACCAGGCGCCACCCGGGGCCAGCAGAAAGCAGTTGGGGAACAACCACCTGTTTGTGGCCACCTGGATGATTCTGTTTGCTCTACAGCTGAAGCCAATCCAAGCAAAAAGCCCTGGGAAAATGCATAGGTGAGACGGTAGGAGAGGTAGATACCTGCAGAGAAATGGCAATAATCTCTCTGTTTGGTAAGGACAAAGTCCAACTCACGTATTTTACTGATGGCAATAGAAAGAGGTATTATTTGGGTTCATATTCTGGGGTTTTTTAATGTAATTTTGATAGAAGAAGTGATCAAAGAAAGGAAATATTTTAAAGAAATATTTTACACCTTTATCTACAAACCTGATGTTTTAAATTTCTTCAGACTTGTGTTACACTTTTAATAATATTTTCTTTATGGTAATGATTTTTGTTTCTTTAGTTCTTCAATAAATTCCTATAGGAAGACAAATCAATTCATACATCTGTTGTTGATTTATTTTAATAACAGCATAATTAATATTCAGTCATGATAAAAACATTTCTGAGAATTCAAAATTGTTGTTTTAGTTACACATTTATTTTAGAGGGGGTGGTTTTGTATGAGTATTTTTAGAAGACCAAGTACATTGATTAATTATTTTAAATGGCTTTTATGCTGTGTTCTTCATCTTCATGTTCCATTACAAGTGGGATGAAACAATGACCGGAAAGAACAAAGAGCATGTATATATGAGAGAAGAGATAAAAGACATGGAAAAACAGATTAAGCCCCATTCAGAGCTATATAAAAAGCTGTATTTAAAAAATAGCTTCTCTTTCTCTCTTTGTCTCTCTTGCTTTTTTTTTTTTAATTTTTTAATTAATGAGTGGGTAACAAAAAATGACAGTAAATTATGATTTTAGGTTAAAATTTCAGTCATCTCACACAGATATTTTAGTAGTCCGGAAAATGATTGGGTTCAGAGCAAAAGGTATCCCACCATAACATTGCTGGGGAGTTGAATGGAACTACGTAAATACAAATACTTGGAGTTTCTTGGAATTTTACAGAACGTTTAACAAGCCCTGTTCTCTGAAATAAGACATTATGGACTGCCTGCTTTTCTAAGCTGCTTTCCATCAACCCCTTTCCTTTGTCTTCAGTTGCCCCTGATATGTTTGAACAGATGTCACATAAAGATTTATTTAATCACATTAAAATCAAAGCCTTTTTTTAGATGCAAGCAAGCACTCCCAGTTAGTTCCCCACAGATCAAATACTTCAGGTTTCTGTTTTATTGTTCAAATCTTCCAAGGTAAAACAGTTCCATCCAAGATTAATACCAGCAATATTTCCAGAAAAGGTTATCCTGAATCATATTGTTTTTGTGTTTTTATATAACCCACATGAGATCCTGTTGCTAAGCAGAAAGCAAAATCAATATAGAAAGCAAGCCATACCAGCTCGTCTTTGAACTGCTGTAGACATTTCACTTTCTTGTAACTTTCACTTTTAATGGTTTTCTCCCATAAAAATCTGACTTGACTTTTTGACTAGTATTTTTTATTTCACCATATTCTAGAATACATCACATAAGACATTGTGCTATTTAACCTAAATGTACCACTTTGATGAAACTGCTAAGACAGCCTTCATTATTAAATTACCTGCTCTAACTAATTAGTTAAATGAGATACATTTTAATTAGAGACTCCTTCAGCTTCTCTGCCAATACCTGTATGTCTCTTTCTCCTCTAGCCAAATCACAGCAACTTTTGCTGAAATTCTGTAATGCAGAAAATTCCTTATTTTCAATCACAAGAACCATTTAAAAGCTTACTCTCTGTGTCAAGTAAATAAAAAGTTTATTTTCTTTTTTCTAATAATACAATCATTGAACAATCAATCCCATGTGTCATAGCTGCCAGGAAGAGTCATGCAGGTGAGAAGAGCTCTTCCTTTTTAACTCATCCTTACCTCTTCTCATGGGTCTGGCAGGACTGTCCTGTTCAGGCCGGCACATCTGATGTATGTTATAATCCCATTAATTTTAGCCATATTTCCTTTAGAATCATAGAATCATTTGGATTTGGAAAAGCCCTCTAAAACCAAGTTCAACCTCAAGCCAGCACTGCTGAGCCCACCACAGAACCATTTCCCTTAGTGCCATATCTACATGTCTTTAAATCTCTTCAGGAATGGTGACCTGACCACTGCCCTGGGAAGCCTGTTCCAACTTGACTACTCCTTTGGCGAAGAAGTTTCTCCAAAGTCCAAATTAAACCCTCCCTGGTACAATCTGAGGCCATTTTCTCTTATCCTATTGCTTCCAAATGTTTATCCTCCAAGGGGTCTGGACTAAGATTGTTGTTTTTGTGTGCTGTGTAGTACTGGCTTATGATATTACAGTGTTACTGGTTGTGAAACTCACTTTGTCTACGTGTTCAGTACTGCAACCACCTTGAAACTTCATGAGTCACCAAGTAGAAACATCTTCCTACATCTTGATCCTTGCCTGAGGAAACGGGCATTGATAAAGCCATTGGCAAAATGACATGAGCCCTCAGACTCTGGAGACTACTCTTGCCAAGTGTGAGGGAAAGGCAGATCCTGAGATCTAGTTGTGCTGAGCTCCCCTTGAACTGTGTCATCAGTCTCTCAGATGTGCAGATTCTCTGCCCCAGTGTTTCCAAAAGTGATCTCCAGAGCTCATTTTCTGCTCCAGGGTGAGTCCATCAGGGTATAACAGGAAAAAGGATCTAAACTCCAATTTGGAAATTGTCCTGCTGGGTGGGCTTTGCTGTGATTCTGTAACACAGCAGCTCTCTGGCCCACAAAGTGGTGCTGGCAGAGCTGGCTGCTGCCTGCTCGAGGCTCAAGTAGGCACCTGAGCTGCCTTGCTGCACGGCCAAAGCCATCTCAATGCTGCAGTGCAGGCCAGAGTTGCTGCTCAGCTGGAAGCTGCAGGACTTGCCAGAGGGGAGCGGTGTCAGCTGGTAGTGGTGCGAGTAGGGCAGAAGCAGCCAGGCTGATGCCACCAACATCTGGACCCAGCGGGTGACTTTCTGTTCCCAGGGGGCTTGGAGGTACTCTCACATTTATGTATTGTTCAGATGGCACCACTGACCTCTCTCTGACAATTTGGCAGCTGCCTGGGCACAGTTCCATAACAGGAACCCAAAGGGCAGATTCTCCCAGAATCTCTTGCCCAGAAACTCTGTTGGGAGGGTGTGCATCACCTGCTCATGGCCATGGACCAGGGCACCCTGACAGCACTCTCTGTGCCACGTGGACCTGCATGGCTCATCTCTACCCAATGCTCTCTGCACTGTGCTGTGAGTTGTGGACATGTCTGAAATGACCTGCCAAAATTGATACCAGCACAGCCAACTACACAGTTCAGCATGGGCAACAGCGTGACCAGAATGGTCAGTGACATCCCAACACCTGGGCAGGTGCCTGAGTAGCCACAGCACTCATCCTCAGCCACAACAAGAAGGAGACTGGACAGAGAAATGTTGCTGACTGTCTGGTGTGCGCATCCAGACTGTGAACTTTGAGGACACTCACGATATCACACTGTACATGCACTTCAGTGTGGTGTAAAGCTGTGGACAAATCCAATCAAACAAACAGCCTCGGTTGACCTTCTCCCTTCAGACAGTAGGATTGACAACCATGCTGCTGAATCTCTTTTCTGTTGCAAAAAAACAACTGCTTTACTTCTTTAAGCTGAAAATTCCTCTCATCACTTGTGAAAAAAAATAAAAAAAAAACCCATAAACCCAAACCCAACAAACAAACCAAAAATATTCCATCCTGAATACCCAGAACATAAATAAATGTTTCTTGATTAAGCAGATATAGCACAGCTTTTGCCAGATTAAAAAGGATGATTAATTCATACACGTTATACTTACAATTTATTTTGGAAAGACTGTGAGCAATATATGCCTGGAAATTCCCAATTAGACTCAAGAGCATGTTGGAGAGAGCAAGCCCACACCCACAGGAGCAGATGTTTGTTTGCACTATCACGGTGTCATGTATCACCTACACATCTGATTTCAGAGATGAGAGGGGTGGTTAATCATCTTTGTGGTATTCAACGTGACCATAGCATTCATTTTACCATTGCACTTCTCTGAATAAACAGTTCTTGAAGAAAATTTAAGAACAAAATTCCAATGAGAGAGAGAGAGAGAGAGAGAGAAGAAAATTCTAACCCTGTTTCCTGAATGGAGATTTCTGAGCTGATATTTTTCTTGGAGCTATAAAAAAAGGTCGGGGGGGGGGGGGGG
>VWYE01007653.1:40426-82495 GCA_013398995.1 Alaudala cheleensis
GGGAGTGTAGGGGAAAATGAGGAAAAAAAAGATGTTGAACGTGGTGTCAGCCACCTGATAGTTTTCTAATGGGCTCTAGTAGGTTGGACATGGTCTCTGATACAATTCTCTGGCCTCGCTGGCATCCAGCTACCCTTCTAGATTTTGGGGCCTCTGCTCCTCTGCCCATGCGCTACTTCCTCTCTTGCCTTGCCTTGCCTTTCCTTGCCTTCTTAAACTGATGACATTCAAGAGATATTGTGTCAGCATCTTGGTGGTTTTTCAGGTTGCTTCCTTGAACAAAAATCCATCTGGGTTCCCAGAGCAATGGATATCCCCAGACAGGCAGTCTGGTATCTCATTTAGCTGTTCCATGATCATCATGTGCTCATGTGCCCACACCATGGTGTCCATCTCTCTGGGTGCCTCGCTGGCTGCAGATCCAGGGCAGGTGATGGTCCTTGAAAAGATGGGAGAGGTTGTCCTCCCTTCCTCTTTCCTACCTCTTCTTTTGGCTTGTGCTACAATGGAAGAGGACTAAGCGCAACCAAACACAGAGATGCAAAGCAGAATTTTCTCACTTGTGTGCAAGGTAACAAAATTCCCAAATCTATTCACGCATGAGGTTCCACCAGCATTTCTAGGACCAGTCTGCCAGCTCTTAGTTTGGAAAGAAAGCAAAAAAACATAGATCTGTTTCAGCTGAATAAACAATGACATCTGTTCTGGTTTTACAAATGCTAAGAATATCTTAAGGAGAAATCCTAATTTTTTTTTTTAATATGTACTCTGACAATGTCCCATAATTCCTTTTGGGAGAATGGCAAGTTGAGAGATAAAACACTAAGACATCATGATTCATCGTCTTACTCTTTACAAGGAACAGAATTGTTATTTCCCTTTTATTCAGAGGGAAACTGCAGGAACAGGGAGATGCCATGACTTTGCAGGGACTATGCAGGCAGACAGATATATCTCAGCACTCAGGGGATAAGCCAGTGCTTTATCCAGACACTGAATTAACTTAAAAAATCAGTTTAATCCCTCATATCCATTTGGAAGCCAGTTTTTAAGCATTGAAACAGCTTAGTTAGCTCTTAATTTTTCCACTGAAGCAAACTGGTTTTGCCCCCCTGAAGGGAGGAGAAGGTGGCTGTTTACTGACAAGCAACAATCACCACTTTGCAGAGCTTTGAAATCCCAGGCTCTATCCAGCACTTTGCTGATACCAAGCAAAAGTCAACAGATGTCCACCAAGCAGCAGCAATGTATTCAATGTTGGGGGGAAAAAACACAGCAAACATTTGTGTCTATTGAAACCTAATTTCTAGGATTTCCTTCAAAATCCTCTTCAAACTATACTGAGGGCAGAGATAAAGTAATGTAGATACGTCAAGTCCCAACTCTAATCATGTTGGCATCATTTTGGTCAAAATGTGGCCTTACATTTGAATTCCCCCTCCAAAATCATAAAACCAGAGAATTTAAGAAACATTGCAATCACAGAATTGTGAAATGGTTTGGATTGGTAGGGGCTTTAAAGACAATGTAGTTCCATTCTGCCTGCCATTGGCAGGGGCATCTTCCACTAGACCAGGTTGGCCAAAGCCCTGTCCAACCTGACCTTCGGCGTTTCCAGAGATGGGGTTTTTTTCCACAGCTTCTCTGGAAACCTGTGTCATTGCCTCACCACCCTCACAGGGAAGAATTTCTTCAATTGTGTATTTCTCTTAAACCAAGTTTTCTATCTAAAAGCAGGAAAACTCCTTGCTCTGTTGCTTTGACATCAACCCTGCCTGTCTTTTTCTTGTGTGGCTCCAGGGGCTGCCCACATGTGTTGGTTCATGCCCTGAGAAGAGCACAGAGACCCTCAGAATGCAGCTGCAAGGGTGCCAGCAGGTTTTCACTCCTCACCTGCCAGTGGTAACCCCATGTAGCCCCCCGGTCTGCCACTGGATGCAGCCAAGGGCCAGGGCAGTACTGGGACAAAGGTCTCTGCTCAAGGCATTTGGGTCATTGTGAACCCATTTTTATCTGCTGCACTCCTGTGACATACAGAAGTGCTTGATCCTGGCCTTTTTTATTTTTAAGGATCTGTTGTGCTCTGTCAGGGCAATGCTGGTTCTGCCCTGTCTTTCTCTTCCCTTTGATCTGAAATAGATGAGAATAAAGGCTGCTCTCTGGCTCCTTGTCTGCTGTGCTAATAAGGGGGCTGGAGAACAAAGCACAAGCAGGTAGGATGAGAAAAAAGAAAAAAAGAAAAAAGGTTGCACAAGAAAAAACAGAAGCCCTAAAGGCAAGTTTTTCATGTCAAAATACTTGTTGGTTGTTTATTTGGAGTGCTTAAATTTGAACATTATACAAAAGGCAGTGGCCTGAATCCTCCCAGTTGGAGCCTTGGGGAGACCAAGGGAAGTGCCACAGCTGCTGCTGCTCTGTGCTACTGAGCAGACCACAAGATGCTCTTGTTTCATTTTATTTTTAGATACAGAAACCTCTGCTTCTCTCTCATACTCGGTATTGCTGCACCGGCAGGGCTGTCAAAAGAAATTCAGTTTCTGTTCTCCCTTTTGCTGTGGCCTTATCATCTACAGCTCTGAGCTCTACTCAACATTTCCAGCAAAACGTTATTCTTCAGACTGTCTTGATGGTTTTTTTTAAGCACTGATGCCACTCATAAAATTTCAGAAAAATAAGATAATTAGTGCTGCTTGTAAGTAACTTTTAGGGAAAAGTCAGCTGCTCTGCATTCAGTGTATACTCATGCAGTGTTCTTCAAATGCTTGAAATTTCATCTCCAACTTCCTGTGGATGAAGAGGTCACAGCTAAGCTGTGCCATAACTGAAGTGGCACCAGAAAATTATAGATACAAGAAACCTGCAGACTGTGTTAAATATGGAAGACTAAAATTAGCACAGAAGAAAATAGAGAAGGTGAAGTGAGATTTGTGGTTAGAGCATCGTGGTAGTGGAGGATGCCTTCTGTCACTGCTTTTGGGAAGTGTGTTTACCAGGAATTTTAGTGTTAGCTCTGATCTCAGTTGTCATCTGCCACAGCTAAACAATTTGCAGTTGTCCTCCTACTCCTGTTTCTAGGGGTAAACAGGACTTATGAGCCCTTCTGGTTTCCAAGCTGGTTGATGGCTTTTTGAGAAGAAAGGTGTAGATGAAAGAATCAGCTGGTGGTGCCCACCATCCATAGGGCATGGGGTCATTACCAACGTCTCTACTGCCCTTTGGGCACCACTGGCCTGGCAGACAATTAGCTTTCCCTGCTGGATTCATAAATATTGTCTCATTCTTCTCAAACATTACAGTAGCTCCGTGCTCCATCATGCACGCTTGGAAATTACAGAACTAATTTTTTAAAATGTTCCCAACATGAAGGTAGGAACAAAACAACCAAGCTAAGAAAGCTGTAAGATTAGTAATATAAATTTATTTTTCAATGAGCCCTCATTCCTTTGAAATCAGTCACAAGCTTGAAGGAAGAAATTTCTTTCTGTATACTGAGTTTCCTGCCTAATTGCTGGAGCTAATGCATTTCAGGAAGGCTACCTTTCCCCTGCTTGCTCCCCTTGAGAGAAGCAACAGCTTGTTCTTATGAAGAATCATTTCTCTTGATCTCTGTAGTGCCTCTCATCCTAATTGCAGCTATCTCATTTAAAACGTCTCTTTATCTTACCAATTAGAAATCAGCCCCAGGGTTTGATTTCTGTCCTCTCAGCTCCTCAGCAGGGAGCTGGAGGCTTGCAATCAAGCTTGAGCCTTGTTCCCTGTCTTCTCAGCTGACAGGCTGGTTCAGAGGGACTGAGAAGGGCAGGAGATATTATTTGTGTAAGATCCCTATCAGCAAACCCAAGACACAAACCGCAGATCCCCACCTGCCAGCACTACAGCTGACAGGCTGTGCCGTAATAGCTGCTCACTGTTACAGTGCTCTCTAATTAAGGAAAAAAGGAGAAGGCAAGAATAAAAAAGGAAAAAGAAACTAGAAGGGAAGCTTTCTGCATACTAAACACCCTCCACTTCTCAGCGTGGATGCACAGACATGTTTCCAGTTGTTCCCCAGGGACAGGGAGCAAAAGTGTCGCCAGATGTGGGACCAGAAAGTTTCTGAAATCACTGATGATGACTAAGTGTTGGGCATGGGTGACAGAGATCAGGCACTACCTTCCAGGGGCTGGAAAAAGCTTGAATGTCCTGCCTCCAAGGGCTGGGAGGCCAGGGCATATTTCCTTGAGCCTTCTTCAAGAGACTACCCTTCCATTTCAGTCCAGACCTGTCTTTTTCTTCCTCCCATATTTCTCCTTGGAGTCTGACTCAACGGGCCAGTTGTCTCACTGCAAGTCTGGATAATTTCTTTTTCTAAAAAAAATTTTTAAAAACCCAGATCTATTTATTTGAAACATAAACACAAGTGCACTATTTACATATAACCTCCACTGACTGCCAAGAAAGAGAATAAAAGCCCCAACATTTAAAATCAGTCTTTTTCACTGATGGGAGAACAGTGCTTAGTATTCAGGACACTTCATCTGAATACACTGAGTAAATTTTTTGTGCCAAACTATTCACGCTTCACCTGACTACAGGATTTACTCACACAACCAGCCAAAGAAATGACATAATAAGAAACCTTCAGCATATTTCAAGAATACAGATACCCTGGCTAAGGTGCCAGCCTGACAAAGTGGTTTGTGCTCCAGGAGAGGAGGGATCCACTTCTGCTGTAGGTATTCATCTAGGGAATCCAAAATCTGGCATCCCAGGCAGATCTGGTGTTTCATGCCAGGCAACTCTTCTCTCTCTGCATAAAGAAATACCACTTTTTCCTTTATCCCACCTGGGGTTTAAGATGATTAAGCTGGATGTGTCAGTAGGTCTGAGAGCTTGTACCATATTCCACTGAGCTGGTGTAGGGAAGCTCTGCCAGTTGGATGCATGAACAACCTTCCATGAGGGCACCTCAGGGCCACACTCAGGGAAATAAAATACACCATGCAGTAGCTACTAAAGGGAGGTAAGAAAGGTGTTTTCAAGCATCTTCTACAAAAAACAGATAGAAAAACCATGCCAGGAGGGCTTGGTTGCATTTCTGGATCTAGCTCACACTGAAGGGTTTTTTCCAGCTCACAGCCATGTGGGAACACTGATGGATGTGCTGTCTCGGGTTATTGTCTGACACAAGCCACACCAAACATAGACTGAGGTTCACTTTGAAGTGTCAGCTCTCTTTAAACGGAAATCAAACTGAATGAAGGACAGGATCTCCATTCTCTGGTTGTGGGAGATGATAACCTGAAGCAGCCTTTACACACATATTGCCTGCCAGAGGCAATGTGGGAGAGGTGGATACAGCAGAAACTCCACAGGGATGACACAGCTGTTTTCATAACCCATGTTGCACATGCTCTGTGAAACTACATTTTCCCTTCTGTAACATTACCCCTGTAGTGCAGCTTTGGAGAAAACTGAAGACCTGGATGTGCAGACAAAGTGAGCTAGACTGAAGCAGGTTGGCCAGCCAAGTCCCAGCCTCTGTCTGCTGTTCAAGCTTGTTGCCTCCTGCCACCTATCCAGCATGTTCCAGGGTGCTCCAGAGGAGCCCTCCATCAGCTGGTGGCTGGGAAATGGATGCCAGTGAAATCAAAAGAGCAAGCAAACAGGCTATTCAGTATTTCCTGGTTCACAGGGAAGGTCCAGAGACAGCTGGTCACAGCCAAGGGGCTGAAACACCACATGTTGGCTATAAAATTTGGGGAGGACTTAAAAGGAAAGCATTGGGTGTGTGCTGTGGCCCACAGTGCCCATCATGTTGCCATATGGAATATACAGAAAGAGCAGTGAGAAAGAGCTGGTGAAGACAGTTTGGAAATGGGGATAAATAATCCTGGAGAGCAGAGAGCAGAGCAGGGCAGAGCTGTAACATAGCAGATGGCATGTCTGCTGACGGCAGAGAGAACTGGAGTTGTCCAGCCTGTAGAAGAAAAGGCTTCTGAGGAGAACTTGGAGCCCCTTCCAGTGCCTAAAGGAGCTACAAGAGAGCTGGAGTGGAACTTGGGACAAAGTCCTGGAGTGAAAGGACAAGGAAGAACAGCTTTAAATTGACAGAAGACAGGGTTAGGTTAGATATTGGAGAGAAAATCTTGACTGTGGTAGTGGCGAAACACTTTGGAACAGCTTTCCCAGAGAAGCTGTGGCTGCCCTGTCCCTGGAAGTGTTCAAAGCCAGGCTGGATGAGGCTTAGAGCAACCTGGTCTAGTGGAAGGTGTCCCTTGCCCATGGCAGTGGGGGGACTGGATGGTCCTTAATGTCCCTTCCAACCCAAACTATATTGTGATGCCGTGATTCTTTAGTCTGCATCTTTGTTTTGCCTCAGGCAAGAGAGGACATTAGGTCCAGGCTCAAATTATGGGTGGGAAGAGTAAGAATCTTATTTCTATACATATACTCTGCATAGGCTGCACACCACACATTTTGTATTTATTGAAGCATGATTTTCATGAGATGTACCACCCTGCAGGGAAGCAAAGACTAAAGCTGAGATCATTACTCCTTAATACCAAGTAGATGCAGCTTGTTAGTTTTCATTTCACTGTGTAATTATCTCTGCCATGAGGCATTCTCAGAAATGCTAGGCTGCTATTCCTCTGCACATCCAACCCAAAAAGACTGCAGAAAAGGGGGCAGAGGCCAATGACGTGATGCTGGGAGCATTGCTCACTCATTTGTGGAGCAAAAGCTCAGCCATAGACATTTTATTCAGAAGCCTCCTTCATGTCTGTGTTAGTGACAACACACTGACAGCAGCTCTGAAATGAACTGCTGGTTGGAGCAATTAATCTGAATTTAAATACAATGTGTTCAAGGATTTCATAGGCAATTAATGATCCTAAATCTAATCTTCCCAAATGAAGTCCCAGCAAATTCCTCCAGGATCCTCAGCCACAACCTCCCATTGCTGGGTCCAGGACTGCAGCACCCAGGTTTGATTCTGTTGATCTTCTTGTACAGACTTGTTTGCTCATGGATTCATCACACCCACTCCAGTAATTCTCCTGAAGCATGTGACAACATGATACACAGGGCTACCCTACCCCCTTTCATCTTCTTAATTGCTATATTCAAAGCAGTCAGTCAGCTCAGAGCTAAGATGTTTCATGCAGAATTATTTATTAAAATCTGAGTCTTGAAAGACGGTGACAGTTCCACCCTGGAGGATGGATCCCCCACTGAACAGACACAATGCAGACAACTTGCCCTGTCTGCTTGTGGAAGCGTGAAGACAGGTTCACACTTGCTGGGAAGTGACAGTGACTCGGCTGGGAGGGTGAACAGCCCTTGTGCCACCAACTAGTAACTAAAATTGTCTCCAGCCATGAAGGTTTTGCTAAATTACCACAGAGCTCTGTAGGAGATCAGTGAACATGTTCGGAAAAATAAGTCTCTGCTCATCCCAGGCCAGGAATGATGGAGGGAGCTGTGCTGGCACTGGCGGCGAAAGCAGGATTAGAGGATGAATGAGGCAGCAGTCACTGGTGGGTGCAGGGGTGGTAAGGCCTCTGGGTGGAGGTTGGGGAAGAGATAGTACATGACAGGGATGTTATTACACTGTTATGACGCTCTGGAATAATGTTAGGATCCCGCTTCTGAATTGGAATCTTATTATCAAAAGATGTCTCTGCCAGAATTAAAGTGCAAACAAGACCATATCTCAAAGCCAATAGTATGGATTTTATTTAACAGTAAATGTGAGGTAATGAAAGGGATGGCGGGGGGGGGGGGGGGGAGGGAGGGAGGGGGAGGAGGNAGAAAGAGAAAGAGAAAGAGAAAGAGAAAGAGAAAGAGAAAGAGAAAGAGAAAGAGAAAGAGAAAGAGAAAGAGAAAGAGAAAGAGAAAGAGAAAGAGAAAGAGAAAGAGAAAGAGAAAGAGAAAGAGAAAGAGAAAGAGAAAGAGAAAGAGAAAGAGAAAGAGAAAGAGAAAGAGAAAGAGAAAGAGAAAGAGAAAGAGAAAGAGAAAGAGAAAGAGAAATTAAGTAGATTGTCACCACCACACACGTTCCTTTGGTGTCCTTCTGGTTCCTCTCTCTTTGCTCTGTGGAGGGTGTTCTCCTGGAGGTACCACTTTTATAAAGTTCAAGTCCAAGGTACCCACGAGCCATACAACCTGTTCCCACAGCTTGGGATGGAATATGTGTAATCAGGTGTTTCCTTTCCCACAGTTTGCCATGGTGGGAATTTTTGTCTGGGTGAGTTACCCAGATCTGCATCACCTGGCCTGGCATTTTCCTCTTGTTCCTCCCTACTTTTCCCACAGACTGCTTAGTGGAATCTTGTCCAGTGTGCTAATGCCAAGCTTTTCACTTCCATGTAGGCTTGACATAATGCCTTCCTGCTTGCCATCTATGCCTGTTGTGGCAGCTCATCTTGCAGGCACCTCCTCCTCTGACAGTGCTTTGAGACAAATTGATAGCATTCGTTATGTCCTGGAAGGTGCAGACAGGGATCCAAAGCCTGGGAAGACCTGTCAGATTGTGGGTGACTATGAAGCCACTGCTTTTGCTGCCCAGCTGCTCCTCTCACTCTCCTGCAGAACACAAATCATCTCCTGATGCAGATATTCTGTGCCTTGCCTTGTCCAGACAGCAAGTTACCACAGAAAACACAAAGCAGTTTTTATTCTTCATATCCATTGGAAGTGGTTTTCAAAATAGGTTATTTATTCAAAATGTCTTACTTAGCATATTCTTAATTTTTGCACTGGAGCAAGTAGTTTTTTGCTCCCCTGAAAAGAGGAGGAGGTAGCTGTTTACTGACATAGAATACTCACCACTGTTCAGAGCTTTGAAATTCCAGTCTCTACAGAGTACTTTGCTGATTCCAAGACGTGTCAACTCCCACCTGTGCCTGTGATCAAGCTGGCATTATTTTGGTTTAAAAGTGACATTAGGTTTAATTCCTCCTCCAAAATCATAGAATCATAGAATTGAAGATGCATAGAAGCATCAAGTCATAGACATACAGATTCACAGAAACATAAAATCATAGAATTATAGAAACATCAAATCACAGAATCATAGAATGGTTTAGGTTGGAAAGGACCTTAAAGGCCATCCAGTTCCGCTCTGTCTGCCACTGGCAGGTACATCTTCCCCTAGACAAGGTTGGTCAAAGCCCTGTCCAATCTGGTCTGCAACATTTCCAGAGATGGGGTATGCACAGCTCCTCTGAAAACCTGTGCCAGTGTATCACCACTCTCATTGTAGAAAACTTCTTGCTTTTCTCCAGTCTGAATCCTTGGGGTTTTTTTATCCCAGGCTGTGTTAGAAGTGCAGCTAGGACAGCAGAGTTTCACAGATAGCCCCACCTTGCACCCATCCCTCCCTTAACACATCCTGCTCTCAGAGAGGATGAGCAGAGCTGCCATAAACTAATGGGAAACCTCTTTTTTAGTGAGATCCCTCTGCTTGCCCTGCCACAATGAAAACATTAGGGAAGGAAATCTGGTGCTGTATGACTCAGGGGTGATCTGTCAGGCATGCAGGTCCACCCCTGCCAGCCCCTCTCACCCAGGCTGCTTTCTGCAGGCTACTGCATGACGTCCCCGCGAGCCTTCGTGTCACCATTGTGATATAATCTCCTTCTGCAGAAATTTAATTAGCACACTGAAAGAGCTGACCTTTCCCAAGATTTTTTTTAACCACTATGCTAAAAATATCCCACTGAATATGTCAATAGTATCCTTCATTGTGCAAAGCACTCTGATAGCCTGTTGTGAGGGGAGAGGAATTTTTAATAATGCTTTTGTAGAGAATCAGAGAAAGAAGTTTTTAAATACCCTTTAAATTGGCATCATTATTTGGAATCAAAATTATTATGACTGTGCTATGCAAAAAAGAAAAAAAAACAAAAAAACCAAAACAAACAAAAAAACAAACCAGACCAAACCAAATAAAACAAAACAAAACAAAAACCATAGAAAAGAGCACACCATCTTTATCATGGTGCATTTTATTGCAGGACTAGTAATCAATATTGCAAGGCATTTTATGAAAGAATTTTATTTCTTAAACCATCACTCAGAGGGACTGGGAAAATGAAACTAAAAGCCCATTTTCCAACGCCCATCCCACAGGCTGTCTATCTTGCAAGTTCTGTCCACCAGGATAGAAATCTGGTTTTTTATCACTTATTTCATTTGCCTTCACTGAAAGAGCACCAACTGATGCTGTTCTGTGTGCTAAGGGCCTATATATATATACATATATGTATAAAATGAAACTTACATTGTTTTAGAGCATGGGTGTCATGGTTTAGCATAGCTCTTAGTTCAAGAAGAAACAGTTACTTGCAAAGATCTGTGAGTAACATCTTGCTCAGCTAATGAGAAAGTAAAAGTGCATCTTTGCGAATGCCATATCAAGTGGGGAACATTGGGAACTTTTTGCTGCTCGCCTCTGAAGGGGTAAGAAGCAGCCCCCCGGCTCCCTCCAGCTGGGGGCCTGCTGGGCCCTGCCTAACTCATCTGCCAAGCTCAGTGACTCTTGGGCAGGCAGGGGGGAGAAATATATGCTCCAGCTCCTCTCAGACTCTCTGCTGTTGGTGGAGAGAGAGAAACTACAGCCGATTTCCCCCTCCACCTTCCACCTGGAGCTGTTCTAAGCCCAGGTTGAGCCACCCTGAATGAAACTGAGGGGTGGAGGGGGGTGAAAGTTGCATCTACCAGCACAGCTATTGTGACCCCGGCTGCCATTCCTGTTTCTTCCCTGCCTCTGCCATGTGGCCTCAGAGTCTTTTGAGGGCTGCCACCGCTGCCGGGCCGAGAGCACGGGACCATCTGCAGACCCAAGCTAAAGTCAACTCTTTCTGTGCCAAGGTGAAGCTTGCAAAACACTGATCCTCTCTAGTGTGAAGAGAAAGTCATGGTGGGGACATTTCTATTTACGCTGCATGAAGATACAGAGATCTGTAAAAGAGATACTGTGTCTTAAGAGATGAGGAGATGAGAAGACGCCCTAGGCTGAAATCTTTTGTGAATTGTAGTAACAGACTATAATATGCTAACATAGATATATATTTAAACCATGGAAAGTATGAACTGGGAAAATTATTGGTTCAGATTGGTGGTTTTTGAGCAAAAGTATTTGTAATGAACTAAGTGAAGCAGAGACTTTGTGTTCCCTTGAGGTATTTGAGCAAGATGCTTGATGTGATAAAGTTTTCTGCATCAGTGTTTTGAGCAGAAGTGAGAGATGTTTCTGCCCCTGAATGGGATAAAGAACATCCTTTGCAGCTGGACTGTTAATTTTTAAAGTAACACCCCAGAATGCATAGAGTCCATGACCCAAGTGCTGCTGATGGGAAAAGCTGCATAATATGGGAGAGCCACAGAAACAATTTTTCTGGGTGGCTGTCTTTGTGAGAGCTAAGAGTCACAAGTAGACCGTTTCCTTCCTTGTGGAGAGTTACCATAACCAGAAGAGTCTTCTCTCTCCAAAGAGACTGATTAAAGATTACTTTATAAGCAGTACAGGCCTTGGGTTCTGAGTTCTTGCCTATATATATAATGTCTGTTAGAAAGAAAAGGAGCTGGTGGGGGAGGGGGAAATGTTTTGAAAATTTCATTTTGATTATTTTTTGGGTTTTTTGGGGTTTTTTTTCCTCTTTCCTTTTCGTGTGTGTAAATGAAACTAATTTTATGTCTGTTAAGTTTGAGCCTGCTTTGCTTTTTCTCTTAATCCTATCTCACAGCAGGAAAACCCTAAAACCACCACAATGGGCTACTTACATGCAATTTGCTGGCAATCACAGTGCCTCAAGACCAGTGATAACTTCCTGTTGGAAATCTTAGTCTTTAAAGCTGTCAAGATAAGTGAAATATTCTGTATTTCCAGATTTATAGTATTTATTATATTTAGTTTATATAATTTTAAAAAATCTGTCATCTTCATCTGTCCCTTTTCCACTATTTTCTTGTGAAAGAAAGTAGCATTTCAGTGCTCCAGCTGGGCCAGGACCCTCTTCTGCCCCCACAGCAATAGTGGGAAGTTCATTCTGAGCCCACAAAACTCAAATCTTCATCTCTTTGACACTAAGTAAGCACCTCTCCTACAAAGTAAACATGCATTTCAAGTGGGGAAAGTGCTTTTTCTTATGTATTTATGGGAATGTTATTTATATATAATAAATATATAGTAGGCAGTACTAGTCTTAAGGCACAAAACTTGGCTCAAAAAGCTGGCAAATTTTACAGGTGAAATAAGCCCAGATTTTCTCCTGCACACTGTTTTTGAGAACCCTTACATATTAGGCTTTTTTCCAAGATGTCCTAGGTTGCAATGTAAGATGTGCCCAAAGTATGTATTCTCTTATCATCTTCATGAGCTGTTGGAACCAGGTGGGGCAGTGTTTTCCCTGCCCCCTTTCCTCTGGACTATCTTCTGTTAATGGCCCATCAATGCACTGGCCAAGGACTCAGAGGTAACTCCCCTCGGGAGCTGTCTCTGCTTAATGGGCAAAGACCCATTGCATCACTCATAGACTGACATCAGCCCATTGTGAGATGCTCTGCACAGGGGGGAGGAGCCAAGTATTCCCACCTGGATATAATCTGGCATTTGGGACAGCACAAACATTACTGATTGGATTCCCAGAGGACAGGAGCTGCCAGCTCTTTTTATGGGATCACTGCTTGAACAAGACCACTTCATCTGGACTGCTACCACCACCCTAACAAATGGTGTCTGGTTGTATTCTGACTCTGTCAAGGGTCTTTTCTTTTGTTCCTTTTACTATTACATTTACTTTATAATTTTCCTATTAAATTGTATTTCTGACTTAGAGTCTCTCACTGGTTTTGCTTTCAAATCAGTACACAAGAAAAGGTAGGAAAAGAAAGTGGATCCACACTTCCAGGATTAGAAATTTTGGAGTGAAAAAATAATGAGCATCAGAAGTCTGTGCCATGCCTCTGTTATAGGAGTGATTTAAACCAGCTTCACCTCAACATCATAAAACTGGCATTGAGCACAACAGCCTTCTCATTTGCTGGCAGATATTTATGAAGCCTTTTTTAGCTCTTTTGGCATTGCTCAGGGAATAAACCAGCAGTATCTTGACTTTATATCTTATTTTACTGCTTCTTCTTGCAGAAGTTTGGAAGCCTGAATGTCAGTGAGACAGAGAAAAAGGCAGTGCTCCTTATCTGGGGGGAATACAGGCAATTTCCATCTCTTGGACAACAGCAAGGCCACAGGCAGTGGGGAGGGCAGGGATGTCACCAGGATCCTTTTGAGGCTGCTTTCCCTTCCCAGCTTCAGGCCATGGAGGACCAAAGCCACCACTCAAAACCCACCCTCTGCTTGGAGTCTGAGCTTTTCTGAACCAAAGAAGTTTTACAAATAGGCTGCAACTGTCTGCCTGTCTGGCTGTGCTTCAGCGCTCATCCATCCTGCTGGCACAGCCCCTCAGGTTTCACTGAGCTGCCCTCAAAGTTGCCATCCTCTTGGCTCATAAAACAGCTCATGCAATATAACTTGCTGTTGTTTTTGTTGTGGCCGCTCTGCCCTCTGAACTATTACAAATGTTTGTGCTTTCAGTGCACCCAAAAAAGGACAATTTTCTTCTGATTTTTGTGGCCATTCCAAGGTTACATAGCAGCCCAAAGCAAGGTCATGCAGCAGCAGTACCCATTGAGTCTTGGTAACATTACAGCATAAAACTAAATCAGGATTTTAGCAGATATAAAAACAAATGAAAGATTAATTTGAACATGAAGGATTAATCCATCCTAAAGGATTTTCACTTCTCTTTATGCAGCACCTGAGAAGTTACAGGCATGAAGACACACCAAATGTGTTAATGCCAGGTTCATGAAACCCTAGTTAAATGCATTAGCTGTAGCACCACAGTTGTTGATCTGTTTTGGAGGGGATAATAGGGAAGAATCTGTTTCTGAAGGCACATTTTTCTTGGCTGACTGAGAACCTTATTAGTGGCTCAGTGGGGCTGTAAAAGAAAATGCCTGCTCCTTCCATGTTCCAGGCAGGAACATCACGATGTTCAACCCTCCCTCTTGCTGAGCAGCACTTGGCAGATCCCCAGGAGATGGGTAAAGTCTCCAGCACTGACCTCTTAGTGCAGGAAAAATGATAGCAGGACCAAAAACTGGAAACAACAGGGCATTTTTCATGAAATTGTGAATGCTCATTTAGTGTGCAGCTCCATGTAATCAAGACACTGTTAATTTAAAATTAAAATGGGAACTGATGTGGAATTTACCCTTCAGTGCTTTCCCTGAGGATTGATAGCATCTGCCGTCTTGAAAGATCTGCAAAAGCAATTCATAACAATAACTGTCACGTGTCAGACATTACTTTCAGGGTGGCGCTGCAATGCAAAATGTAGCCCAGCCAAAACCAGAAATACATGGTTACTCTAGCAAGGTACACCTAACCATTTATCTCCTGGGCTGTTGCTCAAACTTCTTCTTGAAGGCAGAATTTAATACCAGGGTATGTAAAGTAAAGAAAAACCTGCATATGCAGAGAGAGTAAGTGTCAGGTACTGAGGGTAAGTCAAGGAGACTGATGCAATGATGATTTGTCATTTTTCATGTACGATTTGCATAGCCCTTTTTCAATAAAATCTCTCTTCGTTTATGGAGTGGAAACTTTCCCAAACTCTGGAAAAAAAAAAGTTAAAATAATATTGAAGTCATCTTCAAGAACGTTTAAAAGAATTCATGAGAGGAGTATTCACAGCAGAGGAGGCAGAGCTCTCTGCTCCTGCTCTGGTGGCTGATGTCCTGCAGGAGCCGCTGACCAGGTGCCCATTTGTAGACATGTTTGGTCCTTTTGTTACAGTTTTTGTTTTGGTTTGGCTTTTGGTCAGTTGGTTTGGTTTGTTTGTGTTCAAAGGGTTCTTACTGACTTTAAAATGAATAGTAAATAAATTTCCCACGCAGTATCATAGACAACTTAGCCATTTCTTTATGTAGCTTAAGTGAATGAGCGTTGTAACTTTCTTACCCAGAGGATGGGATGGGGTGAGCTGGGAAACCTCATGCACAGTTCGCTTCAGAAAAATGTCTTTTCACCAATTTTTCCTGCATAGCTGTCAGTGCACCTGCTCTTATTTAACCAGCTAAACTCAAAAGATGGAGCTAATGCTTGGTATTGTCTCAGAGCCATCCTGAAACTAATTATTTATGGTAAATTTGCTGTAGGCCACCAAACCAGTGAAGATAAGTTCCAGAAAAATGTGAGCATAAACACAAGTCTATTAAATTGTGCCAGAAGGGCGCAGGAATGGCTCTAAGTTGCATAAAGTGTTCAATGATGTATCAGTTATTTTAGTGTGTGATCACACTGTTTATTTCTTATTTCCATCCATGATTTCATGGCTAAAGCTCTTGAAAGATGAAAGAAATTACTCCTATTGTTTTTACGGTTATTTTACTGCTAACATTTTTTGTTATTATAGAGTAGACCAGTTGTGTATGTTTTCTCACACATGCTCTTGTTGGTGGTATAAGGGATACTTTTTTCATTCCACAGGATTTTTTAAAATCCTTGGGTGATTTTATTAGCACCAAGAACCCTATTCTACTGTGACGCCAGAGCTCCTTTGTCTCTCATCTCTTATTAAGAAACAATGAGTCACTCTCTGACTCTTCCCTGGCACTTAATGCAGGCAAAATAATACGAATTAAAAATTTATGAAGAGTTCTGCATAGTCGCAAAGTTACTGTGAGGATCAAATATGTTGGAAAAAGTGTAGTGAGGGCACTCTGATGCTGTGGTTATGCAATATCAGGTAGTCCTATTGTAAAAGTGTTATAAAAAAGCAAAGTGTTTTAGTTCCCCATGTGTAAGAAAATGGTCAGTAATTCAATCAGATAATCACTGCATTCCTTTCTTCACCAAAACTCAAAAATCAAGACATATGTTTTCTCACATTATGTGCAATAAAGAATGGTTTTCTCATAGAAAAGAAATTTATTTATTAATGGCCAATAAGTTAAATATCAGGAAGTTATGTTTGATTTCACTCCTGAAAAAGCTATCTGTGAATGCTGCTCTCCCAAGAAGGTTGATGATACTTTCACAAGGATGCTTTCACAACAAATCCCTTTGGCCCAGGACTGTACATGTTCTGTTTTAAAAGGTTTTGTTTCCCTTTTTCCCCCTTCTTTGTTTTGGGTTTGGTTTTCTTTTGGTTTTGTTTTTGGAGGGTTGTTGTTTCTGGGTTTGTTTGTTTTGTGGGTTTTTGGAGTTGGTGGGTTTTTTTGTTAGTTTGGGTTTTGGGGGGTTTTGTTTGTTTGTTTGTTTGTTTGTTTTTGTGGTGCAGGGAGGATTCTGCTTTGTAGGCTTAATTTGCTAATGAGTTGAAAAATTTATGGACCAGGAGAAGACTACATTTTCTTTTGCCATTTTTATTTTACATTATAATCTGCTATTGGGTTCCAGGATCATTGCAGAAATGTTTTATCTGCCTGATGCATTACACCAGCTTTCCCTGCCAGTATGGATACTAAATGCACCCTGGACTTCACTTTTAGGATTATTTGTGTGCAATGGCTTTTTCTCTTCCTAATAATATTTTCTTAATTTTAACACAAACTACAGAGACTTGAACTTTGCATTAAGTGTGAGCCCATCCAAGACCTTCTGAGAGCACAATTAAGGGATTTTTATCAACTATTTTTAAGGACTTTCCCTCATTCCCACCTTAAAAAAAAAAGTGCCTGAGGTAATTCAATTTTTCTATTTCTGTTACTATGCACTCTGGGGAAAAATGAAGAGTTAAAGGCAAGTTATGCTTGAACAAGGCGCATTTTACCTATATGCAGAATTTTTAAGTTAAGATGTTTTAGAGCAGTTCCCATTTTTCTCTGCAGTTTACTATAATCTTGGTAGAAGATTTTATTAGAGTAAATCTAAATATCTTCATTTTGCTGTTGGACACAAATTCAGTTACACCCAAGCACAAGGTTGATTGATGACCAGGAACCAAAATGAGAAAATTGATCTCATTATGGACACCCAATAACTGACATAGGATTGACTATCTTGCCTTAATCATTTTTACCAACATAATCAGGTGTCTTCCCAAAGCAGAATGCAAGGAGTGCCAATGGCACATTAAAATTATTTAGGAGATGCATAAAGAGAATTAAATTTTCTTTAACTGCCCTCACACTATGAATCTTTACCTCCACAGATGTACAACTGGAGTCATTAAAGGTCACCATCAATGCTTTGTTATCATGATTGTTCTTTGGGAGCTTTGGGGGACCATCTAAAAGTCTCTGTATGTGGCCCACCAGGAAGGCTGTCCGTCCTCACTCTTGAAAGCAATAAAAGGGTTGATGCCAACCTGTCCAACCAGGAACTATTTTTATAAGAAATATATTTTATCTAATTAAAGTCTGTGTTTATCTTTGGAATAAAGACATCCATTTCTTCTTTCCCCTGATCAGAAAATAAGGATAGCAGAGATATGGCTGTGGCTCCTCTCTGGACATTGATATTTTGGCTGTTGATGTGTCCTGAATCTTGTGCATGTGTAAAGAAGGGCTGAAGAAGGGTTTGGAGTAAAAGTCCAGTAAGGAGTGGCCAAGAGAGATGAGCTTGTTTAGCCTGGAGAAAATGAGGTTCAGTGGCCATCTTACTACCCTTTGAAAACAGGTTGTAGCAAGAGGAAAGTTGGCCTCTTCTCACAGGTAGGTGAGCAACAAGATATTGAAATGGCCTCAAGTGGCACCAGAGGAGGTTAAGATTGGATATTGGGAAAAAATTCCACCACAAGTGTTATTAGGTGTTGGCACAGGGAAGTGGTGCAACCACCATCCTGGGGAAGAATTTAAAAGATGTGTAAAAGTGGCATTTAGGGACTTGGTCTAGTGGTGGCCTTGGTTGTGCTTGATCATGTTAAAGCTCTTTCCAACCTGAATGATTATGTGCCTCTGTGATTTACAGCTGACACAAGGGCAAAGGCTATAGTTCAGTACATGGCCTTTATTAACCACATTATTCATGGTGGCTTTGTTTTTTCTAAAGTGAAAGGAATTGCTGTTCCTCCAGCATGGGGATCAGCAGAAAAGCCTGGTGTTGTGGTTGGCCACGTGTGCCTATTCAGGAAGTATGTGGGATGGAGAGAGAGGGAAAAGGAAAAATTGGCTGCTAATCCTAAGGAAAATCTTCAGAACCCCTGCATTGACACTTGTGTTCACTGTCATTAATAATAGAGGGAACATACATGGTTACCTTGACTAATATTAATGGAGAGATAGATGGATAAGATAGCTTCCTTATAAATATTAAATAGAGCAGGTTTTCTAACTCCCATGAAGATCCCAGATAAAATGCAGGCAGGAGTACACCAACATTGCTCTCAAACAAACATCAAGGATAGGAGCATTTTAGCTTGCTAATCATGCCTATTGCTTTCCCAATGCTACATCAATAAAATTCCCATTTGCCTGATGTAGAACATCCATTTCCTCATGGGTTGTTGCCAATTATGGTAAAGAACTGATCAATGAAGTAAAATTATGAGATTCATGAAAGTTAAAAAATCATAGTGAATTTACAGGCCATGCTGAATTCCAGCCTGCTGGAAATGAAGGAGGTATAAACTAGCCTAGCTACCATGCTCTGCAGATCTTAGGAAAAACAAGCCAAATTTTTGCATTTGCTTAAGATATAGAGAGTACTGCACCAATATTTTTAAAGCAATCAGGAGATATAGACACGAAAAAAGATTTATGATTCTGATTATCTTCTTGCTTGCTGACGTAAATTAGTCTTCTGGGAAATGAAAGTTATTTCTCAATGTGCCCTTAATTGTCTGAGTCAGAACTGCAGATGATCTGTCTCCTGCAAGGGTTTTATAGTTAAAGCAGAGGTGAGAATTTCCATTGCAAAGGACAATAGAAGTGGGAACTGAAATATTTCATGAGTGTGAGCTCATCCTCCAGTATGTCACAAGCACTACAGCCTGGCAAACAGAGCTCTGGATGGAAATAAAGTGTTTACTTTTCTGTTCTGATCAGGTCAATGGATTATTCCATCCATTGACATTATCTCTGTAAACAAGGAATTATGCCTTGGACTGGCAGTCCGGATTTTCAAGGTAATGAAAGTTGTTGGTGCCTGAGATCATCCCTGACCCTGTGTCAAGGGTATGGAATGACTAATGCACTCCCACATCTCTTGTTCTGATGAATGGACTGATCCTCCCAGCTCTGCAGCTGGCACTAGCCCAGGGTCCCACCTCACAAAACCCCACAGATGATGCTTAGTGCAGGGTACCAGTTTTGGCAAGCCAGCACAAAGCCAGGAAAGAAGGGAGCTGTGAAACTAGGGCATTCCCAAGATATTTCCCTGCTGTTTCTGTTTCTTCATGCTGTAATTAATCCATGTATAACCATGGTAAGGAGAGCTGCAGTTGTAACCACACTAACAGTTTTGTATGGCCACATGGAAATGAGCTGAATTTTGAGGAAAACCTCTAGAATACATTCAGATATGCTTATCTCTTTCCCAGTGGGACATCTGTTCTTGTGACAAACTTCCTGGGTAGTTAGAATAGTATGTAGCCTTGGCCTGAAAAGGAGTTGCAAAGGTGGTGATCAGATGCTGAAGCAGGATACCTGGGAACACAGGTAACTGCCAGCTGACCCTGGATGTTCCTGTTATTTGGCTTCTCTAGAGCAATTTAAAAAATAAGGATTTTTTAAAAGGGCACTTCCACAAATTTCTGTTTGATTGAAATGTCATTGATGGGCAAGATGAGACAAATTAACACCAGATTCTAAAGTTTTGGCTTAAAACCAGACAACATGACAGCCAATGCTCCCATTCACTGGTATAAAGGGAGTGGCTTGGACTTTGGTTCAAGAGATCCCCAGAGGTAAATCAGCATCTAGCATCCTTTCTTGTCTTCATGAGTGGCTCCCACATGTCCTGGTGAAGCTGTGATAGCCCCACACCAAGAGTCTGCCATAAGCATCACTTTTACAAGGAAGGGCCAGCATACATATCATTAATGTTCATATTAATGGAAATTCTAGTGATGTTAGTGGCTGGACTTTAACAAACAGTGATCAGCACTTATCAGTATTGGGTTCTCACTGCCTTCCAATGAGCCTTTTGCTATTCGGATCTTTCACCTGTACAGCCTCTTCTCAGAAGTTACAAGTAAAAGGACAAGAGGAAAGGACCTGAAGTTGCTCCACAGGAGTTTAGTTCGAATGTTAGGAAAAGTTTCTTCACTTCAAAGGGTTTTCAAGTGTTGAAACAAACTTCCTAGGGTGGAGTTACCATCTCTGGAGGGATTTAAGAGCCATATGGATGTGGCTTGGGGATATGGCTTAGTAGTGGACTTAGCAGTGCTGGGTTGGCGGTTGAACTCAATAATTTTGGAGGACTTTTCCAACCTAATCTTAGAGGAATTTTCTGATGATTCTGTGATTCCTCTGTTTTTTTCTCTGCCTTCAGAGCCTGCCCTGCCAGTGGAAGCAGCAAGGCTCCTGGTCAGCTCAGAGCCTCTGCACTGGCAGTGATGATCGAGGAGAATGCTCAGATTCAGCATATGCTCATCCTGAGCCAACTAGTTCTCATTTATGCAGGGACCTCATGCAGTTTTTCCTACAGCATAATATTTTATTGACTTTACCCACTGTTATTTTCACGCAAAGAAACCCTGCTTATATTCCTAATATGTTTCCGTGCATTTAGACATTAAGTTTTTATCTGGTCCTGGCAGAAAGTACTATGTGTTTTAACAGTCTGCTCTGTGAGGAATGGCAGCAAATTCAACCCTCTATGCTGTTTCTCCTGTTTAATTATTTATGTCCATTTATTTCTCAGGAAAACAAAAAGAAAGATGTAGATGTGCTCTCTGCACCACCTACAGGGTTCCTTCAAACAGATCTCCTCCTCCTCTCTTCAGCTGAAGTTGCTACAGAACAAAGTCATGGAGTTGACCACCCCCACCACCAGATGTTTCTTGACAGTTTTCACCTGCCTTGCAAGAGGGAAATGCTTCCAGGTCACCTAAGGCTTTGCACAACAAGCCCAGTGCATCCTGTCATGGAGCTGGGTCCTGCCATGGCCCTACATGGTGCTAGGAGAGAGAATGAGGCCCAAGAATACATACATGAATTCTTAAAATAGATTTTTTTTTAAAAAAAAGTAATTTTTACTGTTTGTGCTAATATCTTCTATTCTGGAATAATGTCTTCTTTTCCCTGTATCATTTTCCCGTATCTTATATAAATTCTGTCTTGATTAGGATTCTCGCCTCCTAATCCCCATAAAACACGTGTCAAAGCTTTCACAGACTTTGATGGACTCAGAAATGGAGCAATTTTAAACAGAGGAGCACTAATTAAGCCATTATTCAAATGAGGTAGAAATCCTTCCACTGCTATTGAGAGCACAGTGAGGATCATGGGGGAGTACTGGGGGCTGGATCTGCAGCCCCTTCCCTGGGCTGAGAACACAGGGCCAGGTTTGTGGCCAAAATGCTGGTGTTCAGCTCCTCATCCACTGCTCTTCCCACTCCTTGGAGAGCCTGGGAGAAAGAGACAGCTCCAATGGCTTGTCTATGCTGCTGAGGCACAAATCAGGAAAATTAGTGCTTGTAAAACAGTTCAGTCTCTTCTGGTCAGGGTCTGCAAAATGCTGCAGCCCCATTCTCATCAACAGGGAGTACAGAGAGTACATCACATTATCTCAGGTGGAAGTGGGACTTCCCTAACATAATTTGTATAGACTTTTCTATAAAACACTAAGAACTGTCTTTCACTACTATGCCTTGGAGGCAACATTGAGAAAACCTCAGCAGAAATGCAGCAGGAATTATTGTGAGGTCCTCCTGATCTTCCTAAAGGCAGTGGAGTGTGAATTACAGGTTTCACAGAGACAGTTTTCCTCAAGGTTTACAACACAGCAATAAGCACTTGGTATCCTTTCCATGGCACCAGTGCAATTTGGCTGTCCTCTGTCAGGCTGTGCAGCTCTGTGTGAACTGTGTCTGGGGAGAGCAGGAAAGGACAGGGGTGTTTTTGAGATGTTTGCCTCTTGACAGAAGAGAGAATGGGGTTGAACAACAGAGATATGCAGAGATATGACTGCTGCTTTGCAGAAGATCATGGGAGGTTTGAGGCAATATAAATTGAACAGTCATGGAAGGGATTATGAAACAGGATTACTGGGAAGAAGCATTTTCTGCAGAGAGGGGAATAAACCTTATATGAAAGTGGACTCAAAGCAGAATTACCAGAAGACCAGCAGAGATGACAGGCAGCGCTGTAAGGTATATCTCAGTGATGTGAAGCATGATGTTAAAATACCTCCACAAGTTTAGAAGCAAACCTTTTCACCAGGTTCAGTTAGGTCCCTTTTAAAACCACGCTTAGCCATAGTGAACATGGGGTTTAGTAAGTCATCTCAGTATGGAGAAACTGAGTTTTGTGATATCTTTATCAGGGCTGGATGCAGGCACAGCCAGTAGGAATGCTCACACTGTGTCTATATTCACAGAATCACAGATACAGGGAGTCACAGAATAGTTCAGGCAGGAAAAGCCTCTAAAATCATCAGCTCCAACTGTAAACACAGCACAGCCAAGCCCACCACTAAACCATGTTCCCAAGTGCGGTATACAATCTTCATGTGCCTACACACAAGACGGTAGGACCAAAACCCACATCACTGCACACTGGGCTACTCCAGGTCCCTCCAATGAAATCCAGTAGCATTGTGTCTACTGTCACCAGGAGGAGCCTGGCCCTCAGAGTCGGACCACAAGTAGGTCTGCCCCAGCACTACCAAACCTCGGTGCCAGCTGCTAAAATGCCTCTGATTTATTTTAAGAGGTTTGGCTGCCAGTATAATGGGAGAGAAGCAAAAGATGGCCTGCTTTTAACTGAAATGTTGTTGTCACATCATCCTGGCTGTACCCAAGGCTGTAGCTGTCCCTGTAAAACAGCCTCATCCCTTGACTTGCATGCAGCAGAGAAATTAATCACATAACCACAAGGACAAGCCAGCCTCTCTCAGTAACAGCTCTCCCATGAAGATTTAGGGAAAGGGCTGGGGAAGAAGATGCTGTGTCAGGCTGGCAGCACGCAGAGAGGCAGCCGAGGCTGTGCTAACAAGCCATGAACATTCCCACTGATTAAAAAAGACTGATGATTAGAGCAGGTTATTCTTCCTCCTGCTTAGCAAGTTGATCGATTTTCCAGAGAATGACAGCAGGGAGGTAATAGCTTCAATTTTCCAGGGTAACATCTTCTATTAAGAAAACATGAATAGTTTGAGCTGTGCTTCTAACAACAGTCTGGAACATTTGCAAAGGTCTAGGGCAGGATAAAGAAAAATGTTTACAGTTTGGTATCAGTCACTCCAGATAGTCATGTATGACAGAGTATATTATGAGTGTATGAGAAGTTAGACAGGAAATGTAGCATAACATCTGCAGGGAAATACTTGGTGCTGAAAGAGAAGAAGGTTCCATTAACAGTGGGAAGCCCCTAAGAACAGATTTCAGGATAAAATTTATTCTGTACCACCATCCCAATAGCTCCAAAATGCAAATTACTTGCAGAACCAATGGAAGTTCATTTGCTTTCCAGTTGTGTTGCCGCTGCAAGATGCAAATGATCAGTGAAGCTTCGCAATAAAACCTGGAATGGTTAATAATGCAAAGCAGACACAGAGTGAAGACACAGCAACAATTTAAGTAGGCTTTATGAATGTCATGTTTTGTGCGAAAGATTTTCCTTTATTTTTCAAAGACAGCATGATGAGAACTGGGATCAGGTTTCTTATCCTGATTTGAGCAAAATCTCTGAAAATTCAGTTTATGCAAGGGAAGGAGCTGACACATATCAATGGCCTTTTTGTCTGTAAGACCTCTGTGTTTCAGTAAATGCTGGAAACCAGGCAACATCATTCAGCTATAGCTCCAGGACAGAGATCTTGTGTGGCTCAGAGAGGGACAGCTCTACTTTATCATCATCAAGCTGCAAGAGCTTGGGGGCTTTTTTCATCAGGAATCTGAAAAGAAGCATGGCCTTTCTGGGGTGGGAACATGCTGTCTGTGCTCTCAGGGTGTCACAGGAATTCAAGCTGCTTAATTTCCAGCTCTAACCCCAACACCCCTGTCACAGCAGCCATGCTCCATTACCTACTGTTTTTAAAGACACAGGGAATTCACATACAGTGAAAAGGCCAATTTAAACCTCCTTTTAAAGACAGCAAATACCCAAAGCAATGCTGCAAACCAGCTGAATCTTGGCCAGGATACTCATCATTACTAAACATATTTGTTTTCTGGGCTGCTGTTTTCCTCAAGCAAAACCTATCCTGCATTCTTAGCCTAGTTTCCTAAAGAGCTTTGAACCCTGAGAAACTCTTTTTTTTTCCTTTTTATTTTTTCCCCTATTTGTAAAAGAAGTACAACAGACCCAGTGGCAGCAGGTAGATCCATACTTGGTATAACTTTTCGCAGTTGTTGTTACAACTGGTACTATTTAAAATGAAAACTTCCTTCAGAGTTCACAATTTATTCGGCAACAGAGGACACTCTTCTTGGTTTCTTTCCTAACTTTTTTTTTGATGGTCAGAAAGGTTTTTTGGTATCTAGCAGGCTGAAGCGTTTCTAGATAGATCTCATGACACCTTCACATATACATCCCTTAACATCTAGCTAGGCAGACCCTTCTGCTGAAACCTTATTGAAAGTCAGTAGGAAAGAACTAGAAGGCACAAACCTGAGAATCCAAATTTGATTGACT
The DNA here is from genome assembly GCA_013398995.1 of Alaudala cheleensis. Taxonomy (NCBI): domain Eukaryota; kingdom Metazoa; phylum Chordata; class Aves; order Passeriformes; family Alaudidae; genus Alaudala; species Alaudala cheleensis. The sequence continues at coordinate 65,219 of VWYE01007653.1, forward strand.
CCCAGGATCAAGAAGCAACCTGTTTTACAGGATTTTGTTTGGGAATTTTTTACCTTCAGGTTTAAAACTATTTTTCTCTTTTTAAAGAGGATTGGCAGCCTTGCTAAGAGAAACAGAGTTTGTGCTTTGGCCAGTGTGTTTTCTTCTCACTTTCTTTTGGGACTAAGCTTGTTCCGGTGGAACTGCTGATCCTATGTGTTCACAGATCCTGGGAAGTGGACACTCAGCTGGCCCTGAGCCACAGTGAATGATGTCCATCTAGTGTGCATTTGAAACCATCCTGAACTAAGAGGGGACAATCACAGCAATGCCCCTGTACTTCTCCTGTATCATCACAGCGTGTCACCCTTGCTCCACGTGCTGCTTTGCTGGGTTGCACTTGTAAGGAGATCAAAAGTGGATGAACCAGCAGTGTAGGAAGGCAGTTATCATGTTGGAATCTGACCTTTCTCATTGCTGGCTGGCTTGTTCTCATTCAGCTTTTCCTTTTCCCAGGAGAACATGCAAACACTGAGCAAGAGCTCAAAAATCCTTACAGGTGTTGGCCCTTCCTTGTCCTCAAAGAATCCAAATGGTTTGAAAAAAAAAAAAAGAAGGAAAGAAAAAGAAAAAAAGCCTGTAGTATGTACTGAAGATGGGAAACTGTAGATTGCAAGAAAGGGGCAAATATAGACACCATTAGGATATGACCATGACTCAAAAGTGTTGCCTGGACCTGCAGTCCAGGTTACTTGCTGACACTGGTGCTTCCAGTTTGACCACAAAACAACCTGAATTAAATAATCTGTTTCATCATGCAAACTAGACACAGGTTTAGTTTCAATGCATTGACAAGGAGCAGAACTGTGGAAGAGAAGTGTAACCACAGGGCAAGTCTTGCTTAACATGCCCAATCTTCTTCTGTGACAGGGTGACCCACTGAATGGGTGAGGGAAAAGCACTGCTGAGGTTACATCTCAAATCCTATGGGCAGTTTTAGGCCCCTCATGGCAAGATAGGCATTGAGGTGGTGAAGTGTGTCCAAAGAAATTCAGTGGAGTTGTGGAAGGGTCTAGAGATTAAGTGACATGAGTGGCTGAGGAAGCTGGAAGTGTTTACCCTGGAGGAACGGAGGCTCAGGGGGGACCTTATTGCTGTCTACAATGCCCTGAAAGCAGATGGCAGCAATGTGGGGGTGGATCTCTTCTCCTAGGTAATAAATTATAAGAGCAGAAGCAATCCAAGAATACAAATGGAGAGGGAGGAGGAGAATTTTGTCTCTGTGCAAGGGGACACAACTCTTAATTGCAAGAAAACTCAGAGTAAGATGACATGGCCCAGAAAACATCTCACCTCTCCACCTAAGCCAGCAATATCCACCTACAGTCCCCATGTTCCTTTCACTTATAGCTTTGGAGTGTCCAGTCAAGAGCCCTCTTAGTTCAGAGAGCCCCAGGAGGCTCCTGTGACTGGGTTTGCTCAGGGTGAGGATGCCCAGGACCTGCTGAGCCTAGCAGTGAGGACCAAGGCTGGGGCTTATGGGCTGGGAGATCCAGCTCTGGGGTTTCAGTATCATGGAGGGTGTGTCAAACTGCAAGTTGTGCCAGGGACATCACCAGGCAGCCTCAGCCCCAGCACACTTGGATTCTGGCAGCCAATGAGTGCACACACCAGGGAAAAGCTGGGCTGGATGGGGGCTGGGAAAGATGTCCTGGAGGTTTAAACCCAGAGTGAGAGTTGGGACCCTCAGGGCAGGGCACTGTCCCTAGGGCTGGGGGTAGAAGGGCACCAGTGTGGCAGGTGCCCAGAGAGGCTCTGGGGACATTCCAGGTGCCCCCAGCCCCCTGCCCCCTCCCAGCCAGACCTACTGAATGCTCTCTCCCTCCACTTCCTCCAGGCCATGGGTCCAACAACAACTCTCATTCTGGCTCTTCTGGGCATCTTGCCCAGCTTGAAGCTGAAGCACCAGGTAAATGTGTCTGCAGCCACAGGGGTACAGGAGCATGAGGAATATCTCCTACAGGAGACTGAGGGGAGCAGTAGCACCATGGAAACCCTGCTCTTTTCTGCACTGCAACAGCAGTGGCTGCTTTGGGTCAATGCAGCAGCCCTGATTCTGGTTCTGCTTGCTCTGGGCTGCTGGCTGTTCAGGAGAAGGAAGCCTCTGGAGTTTCCTCAGTTGCTTATACTATTCTGGCCTCCCAGAAGACACCTGTGAGGTTGGAATCAGGCTGATTGTGCTATGTTTGCCAGTGCTGAAGTCTCCAGTCAATAATTTATGATTCATTTATAAATCCTCACAAGATTCAAACAAGTGTCTATATGGTGGCACTGATAAGATGCCAACAGCTCTTTGGTATAACAAAATCCCATTGGCTGTTTTCTATTTTCCAAGTGTCACCTTTTTTTTCAGCCAGTCCCACCTCCCTGTCTCTTCTGTCATAATGGATGTGTGAATCTGAAGATTTGCCCTTTTCCAGGGAAATCATTGTATTAGAAACAACATTTGGCATGAAACCCAGGGGCGGGTGCCTGGGCACACAGAAATATCAGCACTGCAGATATGAGCAATGCAGACCCGAGGCTCCAGCACCACCTTCTTCCTGGCTTTTGGAATGTGTTGCTCTGCAGGCACCGTGCTGTCTCTTCCAGCAAAGACAGAATGGTTCCCCAGGGAGCAATATCAGACTTCTGAAGCTGCAGCAACACATATTACAGCAATGCTTTCTGGTAGCAGGAGATGAACTGCAGGCGCTGAGCAGCAAGAGTGGAGCCATGCCTCACACCAGGGTCAACATGTGCCCATGATTTCCTCTTACCACCTCAGGATGGTGTCTGGAGGCAGCTGTCCCTAGTTCCCCTCACAGACCTAAAACATGCTGCTGAGACAATGAGAATGTGGTGGTTTGTTTTTCTCTTACATCCTCTCTTCCCTCAGGAAGAAAAGTCCTCAAGCCAATGAAAGAAAAGGGTTTGGGCTGCCCGTATGAATATAGAAGAGCAACCTAAAGGTTTTCATTAAGAAATCTTAATTAAGAATTTTTCAGTCAGGAAGACTGCTGCTCTAATGGGAAGGTGTCTTAAAGGACAATCTGACTAATGCAGGGTATAACAAATGTCTGCAACAACAAACAACAGCACAAAGTCAATGAGCAAAGTCCCAGGCTTTGTATGACTACATCCTTTAACCCCTTAGAGCTCACTGCTGGACCAGAATCAAATCCCTGCTCCACTCCAGAATACACATATCAATGGAGAATTTTTGAGACAGAGAGATGGCACACTGTGGCACAGGGCTCTCTGTGACAGCTGCAAACCCAAACAGCCTTTTCGAGAAGAACTGAACCCTTTTCTGAACCCTGTTCCCCTGCTCAGATTTAGTGATGAGTCTCACCCAAGGTCTGCAGCTCCACAGCCCTGGTGGGGATGTGGGAGCATGCCACGAGGGGATGACGTGGCCCTTGAGAGGATGTTGTGCCATGGAGGGGATGCACCTCACAAAGAGTGGCACACAAAGGGATGCCCACGAACTCTCATTCTGATTTTAGCCTCATAGGTATCTTCTGGGAGACCAGAACGCTGACTGTAAGCTGATGAGGAGACCCCTGAAAATTCCCTTGCCTGGCCAGCCACAGCAACCAGGACCAGAGCTGCTGTAGAGGACCGGCTCCACGGCCTGCCTGCACTTAGCAGCAAGTTGCCATGGCTACAGAGTGAGCTGCTTTGAAGGGGAAAAGATGAAATCTGGCCTGGCTGCCAGTGCACAGCCACCCTGGGAGCCGTGGCAGTGCCTTGTGCAGAGTGCATCAGTGTGGGAGAAGCTCCGATGCCCCCAAAAGCAGCCACCCATTCCAGGGCTCCCACCTCCCAGGTACTACACATGAACTCCAAAATATGAAAGTGAAGTCATCCTGAGCTATTACAGGAATCGAGGAGGAACTTTTTCTGACTTCACTGTCATTAGAAGGCACTTGTCCCCACTTCCTGGCCAGCTGCTGGCATGGGAAGAGCTGTGTCTGTCCCCACCATCTCCGTCTCCTGGGCACCACAAAAGCTGACGCACAACAAGGGTGTCCTTGGGCCACATCCAGAGCTTTGTCTCACTCCCCAGCATTGCTTGGCAGGCTCACCATTCCCTCACTCCAAAATGCACCTCTGCCTCAAAAAGGCTTTTTTAAGCTCACTGCAGCCAGGAACTGAAAGCATCATGTTAGGGGTGAAGTGTGAGCACAGAGCTGCGTGTAGAAATCTCTTGGCTGTGGATTAGTTTTCAGATGCTTGTTCTGCATCCAAAAGGAAGCAAAGAGGAAAACAAACTACAAAACAAAGAAAGGTAAAAAGAAGATGGAAAAGGGAAAGGGAAAGGGAAAGGGAAAGGGAAAGGGAAAGGGAAAGNGGGATGAGAAAGAGGAAAATAAGAGAAAGAGGAAACTGAGTAAATTTTTTTAAAGAATCAAGCAGATCCCGTGTCTTCATCAGGTGGCACATATTATAGGTGTTTCAAGAGAAAACAAGGAATGAATCAACAGACTATGCCTCATTACTGTAATCCCTTTTCTTCCAGTTTGGCTCTAGTTTGCAGTTTGTAGTAAGCACATCTTTTAAAAATAATTAAAAATTAAAAAGACTCTGTATTACTGGCATTTCAGCTCTATCCTCACATGCATATTGGCAGAATACCCAGTGCATCAAATTTTAATTGCAGTCAGTTCTGAGGTTAGAACACTGATGCTTTTATTTATAGCAGTGAACCATCACTGCTACAGTGCTGCCTTTTACCTGTTAAAACTGAAGTCTGAAAAAACAGGATTCATCTGACAGAGTCTACAGCAGATAACTCTCTTTTAGCTGTAAAAGGACTGATATTTTCCCTGTATATCTCTCTCCACATGGCCTGAGAACAGTTTGGACACTGTTTCACAGAATGATTTTCATTTTTCCATCTTTCCCAGCCCTGCTGCATCCTATCTCAGGCCCAACATCATGACAATCCTTCAATGCCAGCTGCAGGATCCATTAGCCCATCTCTTTGGATGTGGTGAGCTCTAGTTACTCTTCACATAAGCAAAATATTCTCACTGGCACATCCCCAGTGGGCTTTACAACCAGATGAAAAATTAAAAAAAAAAAAAGAAGTCTTAATTTTCCCTTCCTGTATTTTCCCTTTTCCTTATTCGACGTTAGGAAGCCAAATACCAGAGTTATATTAAAAAGATTCTTTGCCTCCTGTTCCAAAATTTATAGGAATAATGATGCAAACTGAATCTGAATGACAGATGAAAACAAATTCAGACAAGACAAGACAACAACTGTAGCAGTGGGGAACAAAGACACACAGACCCTCTTATGCATGTGAAGGAAATCTATTGGCAGAATAGATTTTATACTTCTAGTCTTTTATACTTCTAGTTCCCACTGGACATAACCAGAACTTAACAGAAGAAGGGCATTTGGCTGCTCAGCTGCAGTGCTGCTGTCCACACATTCTATCACCCAGCCAGCTTCCTGCTCTCAAGCCGTCCACGCGTTCCTCCTCATAACTGCATCTCAACCTCCCAACGCTTGCAACCATCCAGAGCCTGCAGCTGTGCCCTCCTACAGGGCTTTCTGGTAAACATAACCATTAATAACTTTAACAATTAACAACTCCATATCCCACAAATAACTAAAACTTTTGTGTTTTCAATCTCAGAAAGGATTAATTTCCTAGGCAAAGAACAATCACCTATCTTGAACAACATAAAATCAGAAGTTCTGCTGCACAGGCAAGGGAAGGGACCCATCCACAGGGCAGGGAAATGTGCACCTCAATTTCCTGGCCAGCTCACTTTCAGTATGTCTCTCACCACAAGAAATGACACTGCCAGCATGGTTATTTCTGCCTTCATTCACTACTCAAGCTTTTAATTTATAGCAACAAACTGTAGACTGAAGCTTGAGATTACTTTATTATTTGAGTTATTATTGCCTGTGTCTTCTCCTATATTCGCACAGGAATATAAAATGGCTTTACATGCAAATAACTGGATTTTTTTCCCTGCTTTTCCTTACAATGTCCCACCATACACAGGGCCTCACAGACAAGGTTCCCTATATGCTGCAGGAAAGCGGACAAGACTTCCAACAACATGGTATCTTCACTTGTTTTTGTAAACAAGTTTTGTTGCTGCAGAGGGGAAGAGGGAGCTGTAAGCTCTGGCAGCAGACAGGATGAGATGAGCCATAGGGAGGAAATGAGTCACAGCCCCAGAGGAGCAAAGGGAGTTCCCCAGAGAAGAGACAGCAGAAATCAAAGCCTGCTGTCCTCCTGGAGCACCCTGAAGAAGATGAGACACAAGCTGGTACAAAGTGTATCACTGGACAGGAGAACCCACCACTATGAGGCCACTGATGCTCAGAGCCATTTTGAGATGTGAAAGGGATGTGTAGGTCTAAGAGCTTAAATTCCTCATATTCTGTCTTTCTGCCACATCTTTCAGTATTTATCAGTATGGTAGGGAGATGCTTGAAACTGACAAGCATCGGAGTATCAGAAAAAAGAGTTGAGTAACATAATTTAACCAAAGTAATGATGCTTAGGTGATGCTGTTCTGATTCCCATGAATGGTATAAACCAGGGTACACCACAGACCCTTTCTGGATGACTTGGGGTTGAGGACACAAAAGCCTGTGCACAGCAAATATCAACCCAGGTATGACTTACCTTGAATGAACCTCTACTGCCAGTAGGACAATTCATTAGGTAGTCATAAAAATAAAAATAAAAATAAAAATAAAAATAAAAATAATGGAAAGCACTGTGGTGAAATTTATTGGGCAAGGTCTAGAAATGTCTAATAGACATCTTCAGCTGTGAAAGACAAGGGTATAAAGTCTGGTACCTCCTCGGTGTGTGGTGTAGCTGATTTTGGGTTGTTTTACAGAGCCCTGGCCCACATGGTGAGGAGATGGAGAAGAGGGGAGGCAGTGAAGCCTCCCCCAACAGCACAAGCACAGTAGTGCCCAACTTGTCCCAAACACGTCATTTCTCTGCTCAGAAATTCAGATCTGAGCTAGAATGACTCTTANCATGTGAAGGAAATCTATTGGCAGAATAGATTTTATACTTCTAGTCTTTTATACTTCTAGTTCCCACTGGACATAACCAGAACTTAACAGAAGAAGGGCATTTGGCTGCTCAGCTGCAGTGCTGCTGTCCACACATTCTATCACCCAGCCAGCTTCCTGCTCTCAAGCCGTCCACGCGTTCCTCCTCATAACTGCATCTCAACCTCCCAACGCTTGCAACCATCCAGAGCCTGCAGCTGTGCCCTCCTACAGGGCTTTCTGGTAAACATAACCATTAATAACTTTAACAATTAACAACTCCATATCCCACAAATAACTAAAACTTTTGTGTTTTCAATCTCAGAAAGGATTAATTTCCTAGGCAAAGAACAATCACCTATCTTGAACAACATAAAATCAGAAGTTCTGCTGCACAGGCAAGGGAAGGGACCCATCCACAGGGCAGGGAAATGTGCACCTCAATTTCCTGGCCAGCTCACTTTCAGTATGTCTCTCACCACAAGAAATGACACTGCCAGCATGGTTATTTCTGCCTTCATTCACTACTCAAGCTTTTAATTTATAGCAACAAACTGTAGACTGAAGCTTGAGATTACTTTATTATTTGAGTTATTATTGCCTGTGTCTTCTCCTATATTCGCACAGGAATATAAAATGGCTTTACATGCAAATAACTGGATTTTTTTCCCTGCTTTTCCTTACAATGTCCCACCATACACAGGGCCTCACAGACAAGGTTCCCTATATGCTGCAGGAAAGCGGACAAGACTTCCAACAACATGGTATCTTCACTTGTTTTTGTAAACAAGTTTTGTTGCTGCAGAGGGGAAGAGGGAGCTGTAAGCTCTGGCAGCAGACAGGATGAGATGAGCCATAGGGAGGAAATGAGTCACAGCCCCAGAGGAGCAAAGGGAGTTCCCCAGAGAAGAGACAGCAGAAATCAAAGCCTGCTGTCCTCCTGGAGCACCCTGAAGAAGATGAGACACAAGCTGGTACAAAGTGTATCACTGGACAGGAGAACCCACCACTATGAGGCCACTGATGCTCAGAGCCATTTTGAGATGTGAAAGGGATGTGTAGGTCTAAGAGCTTAAATTCCTCATATTCTGTCTTTCTGCCACATCTTTCAGTATTTATCAGTATGGTAGGGAGATGCTTGAAACTGACAAGCATCGGAGTATCAGAAAAAAGAGTTGAGTAACATAATTTAACCAAAGTAATGATGCTTAGGTGATGCTGTTCTGATTCCCATGAATGGTATAAACCAGGGTACACCACAGACCCTTTCTGGATGACTTGGGGTTGAGGACACAAAAGCCTGTGCACAGCAAATATCAACCCAGGTATGACTTACCTTGAATGAACCTCTACTGCCAGTAGGACAATTCATTAGGTAGTCANAGAACCTTCACGCACAGGATTTCTGGCAAGACAAACAAGAAAAACAAAGAGTACAAGCACAGTCTTGTCAACAGGTCTGTGCAACGGAGCCCGGCTTATCTGCATATTCAGGGTAGGGACAGGAAAGTTTCAGCTTTAAAAACCCAGCTCCGCCACAGTCTGGGCACTGCTGCGGGTGAGTCATCATAAAGAGCTGCTCTGTAAACACGGCAGACAGAGAGGAGCAACGGGGAACGGCAGGACTGTGGGCAGAGGGAGGAAAATCATCCAGCAGCGAAGCACCCACTCCGGCCAACCCTGGGGACAGGGCGCCTGCCCCCGAGATAAACCATTGTCCAAGAAAAGGGCTGCTTCCTTTGGGCTGCGCCTCAGACGCCTGCCATCCTTTTCCCCAAGCCCTCCTACAGCGCTGTGGAATTCCCCTTCACGTTTTGTTTTGTGGGTTGTACTTAATATTTCCTATCCCCAGAGGCGTCCTGGTTCCTCAGGGATTCTGTGTTGGGAATGCGGAAGCCAGTCCCCCGGGGTCTTAATGCACACCGACACAGGGTTCGGCAACAGGGACAGAGGATGTGGATGAAATGTCTGTGCCGGCATCACCGCACAGATACAGGCACGCTGGCACTGAACTTTATTAACTCTTTGTTCTTCACAAATTACCAGCGTGCTTGCAGCCACTGGCAGCGTGTTTGAGATTTAAAGGGACCGGTTATCTTCTGGCAACACTACGCAATGCTGGCAGAGCTCCCCAGAGCCTTTTTTAAAAGGGTAAGGTTGCTGTCATGATTTATCAAATTTTTCGCTAGAGTGGCAAAGGAGATTTTCACAGGTTCAGGTATCTTAGCCTGGCTCATGCAAAGTACTGTTTCCACACTTTACTGCTGCAGAAATAATGGTTTTTGGACTCGATCTAAAACTCGCAAGTGGCAGTGGAAAGCCGATACTTTCAGTGAGGTTTGAAGCTGGTCCCTGGCAAGAACAAGGGACCTCATTTCCTCCAATTATGGCGAATTCTGAGTGGTAGAGGAGAATTTTGACTTCCTGGTGCTCCTAGGAGGTGGGCACTCGCACTCATACTGTGTCATTTGCAAAAATATATATTTTCAGGGTCTAATCAGCAGGATGGCCTTTCTCACTCAAGGCCATTGTTTTTGCCATATTTAATGATTACACATTAATTATTTAGCATATTACTCCACCCCAAAGCTGCCGTACTGCTGGCCTGGTGCCTCAGGAGAGCAGAGCAGGACAGATCTGTCATGGAGCTCACTGAAATAAGCCACAGCAGAGTTATGAGGGGAGTAGGCATGGGGTGAGGGTGTCATCCACCTCCCAGCACGGATCCTGGAGATCCAGTCCCTCTCCTCTGGCAGGGAGCTTCTCTGCTCCTCATCCAGAAGCAGCCTGGGAATTTGGACAAGGGGCAGGGCTGCTCTGTTGGTGCCAGGGCAGAGCAGAGCATCACCATGGGCAGGGGTGGCCAGGCTGGTTCTGGCAGCACAAGCCTGGGCACAGTGTGTCTGTCCCATGCAGTGCCATCACAAGCCACTCTGCACAGAACAAATTCATTTCCTCAAGCAGAAGACTTACTGCCACTACTCTCCTGGTCCGTGGTTCTTGAATTACTTCGGATTTTGCAACATTTGGGGCTGTTTTACACAAAACCTAAGTTCCCCCAAGAACCGCCGTACATTTGTCACCTGCCCACATTTGTGGCACTTTTGGTGTGTCTGCAGATGGAGTTTTGTCACCTACAAAATACAGCACAGGGCAATGAACAGCCACAGGCAGCTCTAGGGTGGTCACTACCCACAGGGGTGGAACATCACCTCAGCTCACAAGGCTGTCTGGCCTCATCATCCTGCCTTTGAGAAGCAGCATGTGGCTCTGCATAAAAGTGACAGATTTGTGGGTTTGTGAAGTGCAAAAAAAATTTCCCCCGTCACAAGTTATAATGATTTGCACGTCAGCCGCATGTAAATCGTGCTGGGTTGCTCTACCAAGTGGTTTCACTGAAAATCATGCATTCCTGTGCTCTTGCTTGCTCCTGAACGTGCACAGAAACGGGTTTTGCCGAAGTGCAGGGCTGCCCCACCGCACATCTCAGGGCAAACACAAAGCCAGCAACTTAAAAGAGAAAAGGAGGAACTGAGAACTGCTCCCAAGGAAAAGCAGTGTGTGCAGAGTGGAAGCTATCCACGCTTTGGCTCCATTAATGCCGTATGTCTGATTTCAGAGGAGCCTGAGCAGGAAGGGAAGCTGCTGCAAGCAGGGATGTCCTCGGGCAATGCATCGCAGAGGCTGTCACCCAGCCAAGCTGCACTGAGTACTGACTCTGGTGCTCACTTAACTATGGTTCAGCTCAATGCCCCTTCAATCTGCTTGCTTTTTTTTAACTATGAAAAATGTCTGCTGCCTTCAGAGCAACACACGGCTATAAAATATTTTCCATGCTACCCATGTTTCCTTTCCAAGCAATCCCAGCTCCATGTTTTCATGCATTTCTGAAACAAGAAATAATTTACTGCGAAGCAGTGTTGCAATTTCCCATAAAACATTCCTGCGCCTGTTTGTCCTTAGTTTGCCTTCCTTTGTGTTGTTTTGACTGGAAGTTGAGCTTCTGAAGAGGCACCAAATGTGCTACGAACCTAAGAAAAGATCTGTGAAACTTTATCTCTAGGGGGCCATCATGCCATCGATGGAGGAGAACTTGCAACTGAGAAAACATATGAGGAGGGAGGTCATGGCAGAGCAGTGGATATAATGGATTTAGGGAGGCTGGCTGTAAGCAGATACATAGTTGTTAATATTAATACAGCTTTTAACATATTAATGTCACTTTCAGATGAGGCACTTGTTAACCAAGTTAAACCCAGGATGAACCAGATGCTAACAAGGCTGATAAATGCTCCACATCCACCAACCCCCACACAGCCAATCTGCAATTATTGAGCAGACAGAGCCCAGCATTGTAATTTCCCTGCCTCTCAACAGGAATGTCTTGTTTGCCAGTTGGGTTGCTTTGTTTTTTTTTATCATACATGTCACAAGTGCAGAAGGAAACACTATGGAATTTGTATATATACGCTTGTAATTACTGACATTTTGTTTCACGGGCAGCTGCCGAAAGAATGCAAGAAACACAGAATCACTAAATAATTTAAGTTGGAAAAGACCCTTGAGAACTTCGAGATGAACCGTTAACCCAGCACCGCCAAGCCCAACCTTAACCATGTCCCCAGGTGCCACATTTACATGCCTTTTAAATCCCTCCAGGAATGGTGACTCCACCCCTGCCCTAGGCAGAATCACTCTCCAAACAACATCGGATCAGGGAAAACGTTTCAAACCCTTGGAGGAAGCAAAACAGGTATTTCGCAGTCGCGGCAAAAGAGCATGTTTTGTTTTACAACAACCAGCACTGTCCAGTTCTCTCCCAGCAGCATAGTCATGAAAACCCCCAAGGGACAGCTGCAAAACGTTTTTGGTGGGGTTTGTTTGTGTTTTTTGGTGTTTTTTTTGTTTGTTTTGGTTTTTTTTTGTTTGTTTTACAGGGTCATGGCCACTCCGTGCTGCTTCTGTCACTGACAGCTACCGGTGATATCCAGCTACAGGCTGCTGCTCTGTATAACCCTTGCAACAGCTGAGCGGAGGGAGGTGAAAGAGGTATTTTCCTCACATGCCTAGCCCTAGATGATCTCCAAGGTTCTGTAAAAATTCTGCCTTACACTACTATTTTTGGTATTTAACTTCATTGCAAATTTATTATACCTATCAGTGCTGTTTTGAGTTATTCTTCTTCAGTGTTTAGTCATTAGTCTTTTATTCTACCTGTGAACCATGGGAACATTGGTTAGTGATATAGTGCATTGCATCTTGTACAAAATAGTTATGTATGCACAAATGTATATGAACACTATATATAACGTAGTTGAGAATTAGCTTTAATTTTGCTTTTGGATTAATTATAAATTGTATTTTAATCTGGCTTGGGCTTTTTCAACCTTGATTCATGTGCAAGGGATAGACAGTGAGAAGAAGAAAAGACAGACTAAAACATAAGTGGGGATGTGATGATATGTAAAACCTTACCTTCATCACTCTGGCATCAAAAGTCACCCACTGCATCTTTGCAAACCAAAGCAGACAATTTTTAACTCCTTTTACCAGATGCATTCAGAAAATCACAACTCTTTTTCACAACTTCCTCTGGGGAGCCCCTTAATGCCAAGAATCTCAGGATTAATTTCACCTGAAGAAGGGTACTGCCCCGGGGGGACCAATTGGTCACCTTGATGATTAAGGATAAGTGCACTGTGGCACTGGAGGGAATACTATCAGTCTCAAGAAAATCTCTGTTTCTGAGCAAATGACTAAGTGAGAAAATGTCCAAGGAGTACATGGAATTTTTAATCTCTTGTGTGGATTTTATGATTTGGCATAGATCAAAGCATTTTCCAAAAATCAGCACATTGACAATGTAAGCCGTACTTAAAAGCTATGTGTTTTATTTTGCTAGCATGGATTTCTATTGATTTTGAAACAAGACTGTATAAAGAGTTTAAAGTATATTTCTAAACACACTAGGCTTTTCTGTCTCACCTCCCACAGAGCTTGCCAATCTGCAATTTCTACAGACATACTACTCTAACCCTACAGTTTAAGAATCTAAAACGAATGGTATTGTCATTTTCATATGTATAAATATTTAGAAATTAGGCTTATAAAAATCAGTGAGGGCTAGTTAATATACTTTTCTGTATTTTCATAATTCAGTTTACACCTGAGAGAACGAACCTCATCTTGGGAAAGTTCTTTTCAGATAAAACCAGCAGATGTAAGCTGCAGGCTGGCCACTCCTACATAGCTGCAATGTTTGACATTCACTGGGGCAACGCCTCACTCATTGTGCTGCTCTTACTTTTGGACTCACTTTGGGGTCACAGCCTCATCTGGATCTGTATCCAGTCCAGAAAAATGCCTGTGGTTTGCTAAAAGCTTAATTTATGGTGTGGTTTTCAATTACCTTGAATTTCTGCTGACTCCCAGAACTGACAGCACTCTCTGGCTTCCTCGGCAGAAACTGGGGAGAGATGAGAGGACCAAACACTTATGGGTGGAACATAATCCCGGATGATGAAGGCTACAGTTTGGGGGGGGTTTCCACTCCTGGTAGTATGTGATAATGGTTCTAAACTTTGGGATTTGCTGCATTTTAATGTAATGAAGGGGAAAATCTGGATAGATAAAAATTTTCATACACATCACCCAAATCTGGCTCCAGAAATTAATCAAGATTAATTTCTAAATGGTTTTGGTTTTTAATTAAAGTTCAACTCGGTATTTAGGGAATTACAAAATATCAAACCTCAAGATAGACTCTAATTTTCTCCTGGTTGGTGTCAAAGTTTATGTTTCCTGTCTGAGGGAAGGAAATCTCCGCTCAGCAATGGGATGGAGTCCAGCAGGAAATCTTCAGACAGCACTAAACTAGCAGAGGACATACAATTTCTATGATAAAACAAGTTTATAATATGTGCAAAAATGTATGTATCCATAGATAAGGAAAGAAACCTTTCTTTTCAATAGTAAGGATCAGCATCATTGCTTTCTAGAGCAAGAATGTCATCAAACTAGACTTATCAACAAACAGAATTTCCATGACTTAAAATTCCAGTTTCCATTTACTGAACATGCTGGGAACAAAAACAGTAGAAGAAGAAATGAAATGTACTTGTCCATCTTTGTTATTGTGGGTGTGATAAAACAGGGTGGGACTGAACACATCAAATTAAAAAGAAGGGAAAAAAAAGTAAATCCTGATGGTTTTGGGTTTCAGAGTAAGATAAAAGAACAAAAACTTGCAGTGAGTTTCTTTGTAAACCACAGGAAGAGGATGAAAGAAATTTAAAAAAAAACTATTTGTTTAACTAGTTTTTATACTAAGACTTCTTTTAAACTACCCTAGATAAAAATCCAGTTACACAAGACATTTTGTACTTTATTTTGTAGATTTTGTGAATGACTCATAAGCTTGCAGTCATACCATTATGCAAGTTACATTAATAAAATATGAATGCTTGGCAAAAATTTCATCCTATCCTGCCAGAATTCTGAGCATCTTTTTATTGGGAAGCATTTGACGTCAACTGATGCCCTTTGGAGATGAGGCATGGTGGGGAAAATGAGTCTGTGAGTCTCCATTCCAAATTTAGACTCCTAATACCTTGAATTACACAGAAATGTATCCATTACTATTAAAAGAACACAAACTCTTTTTGACTACTTGTTCACATCACACATCATTACAGTAAAGAAAAACATGTATGTTCCTGATGTGGTCACCTACTCTTTTCCCAGCCAATAAACATTGAAAAAAACCTGATGTTTGTGCTGTCCATCACTTCTTGCATCTTCTTCTGATCAGCCCTGTGCAGAACTCCATGGCTAATGCCATGTATAATCTCAGCAAGCCTCAGTGGATTTGTTCACTTGCAGAGGTTCTGAAGGAATAAGTAGAAACTGTGACAGAAAACATGGTGTGATTTTGATACCACACACTTGTATGCTGCTGCAAGAAAACTTACATTTTACTAGGTAAACATAATCAGTGTCAAACTGACCTGGACAATTACTAATGACTGCTCCACTCAAATATCCAGATCTTTACCCATATGAGTAAACTGTTGAAGTGGTGTTTAGGTCTCCAGCATTTAAAAAGCTGACTCAGGCATCCATGAGCTGACTCTCCTTCTGTCAGACAAACAAGAACCTGCTTTTCTATCCCCAGGTAAATATGTGCTGCCTACATCCTTTACATATAAAAGTAATCTCAACTTGTTAGGAAGAAATTGCCAATAAACAATGGTTTCTTGAAGCAGAAAGCTAGAGGAGCCTTCTTAAAGAAGCAACAATGTCAAGCCCTCAGCCCTAAAGCAAGATTTCCTTGCAAGGCTGGATGGAACCCAGTCAGTTTACAAAACACTACAACAACTGCAGGAACTGGGTTAAGTGTCTGGGCAGCTCCCCTCCTTCCCGCAGGAGTGTTCAAACCTCATTTATAAACTGAATCTACCAGCAGAACTGGAATGGGTGATGTCTTCTGGGTCAGCAGAACCCTGCATGTCCAGCATGATGCAGGGTGACATCACCGAGGATTTCACTTGTTACTGTTCCTGTGCAGCCCTACCACTCCAGTTACTTTCAGCTCCAGTTGTCTGTCATCAGGCACATCACAGTGAGATGAGTGACGCTTCCTGAAGGCTCCCTGGAGCCCTCTGCCAGCAGGGAGGGTCTGCTGCCTGCAGCTCGAGGAGTGCAGCACAATCTGCATTCCTGTTATACCTGACAGAGCGACCCCAGGTAAACCTGCACACACCAGCCCCGTGCAAAGCCATGCATTCTAATCGTGGCCGTCGCCTCCACCTCCTCTGGAGCACCTTGCCTAGGTGCCACAGAATGAAACACTTCATAGCCAGCCATAAATCTGCATGAATCTAATCAAAAAGGAAAAGCAGGGGTGGCTTTAGGCAGATCCATCTGAACATTCCCTCTCTGCAGAACAAAGACATTTCCCAAGACCTCGAGGGGAGACCTCACCCACTTGCCTCCTGTCTGACAGACGAGGGCGTAGATACTAATTGGGTTTACAGGCTTCCTACCACGGAGATTAATCCTACTGCCTCTTCCCCAAGGAAGCAGGTGACGAGCACTCCCTTAAGACTGGGACACTTTTCCTTCCTCCTGCTGATAGACAGAGGCTGCTGACACAAGAATGTGCTCAGGAGCTGCTGTTACCCCTTCAGAATATCATCCAAAAGCTGTTCCACCCATCCAGCCTGAGCCTGGGGTTCCCTGGCACAGAACATTTCAAACACCTTCTTTAACTGCACACAACCTGGCAAGACAAGTTCGTCAAACTGTGCCCATTCTTGCACACAATATCTGTGTTTTCCAATTTATAACCTGACCTGCAACAAATCCCCAGCATGTGACGGTTAACACCACACCAACCCACAGGATGCGCGGCCAACTTCCAAGCCAAGCGTGTTTGTCTCATGGGAACGAGTTCATGCCAAGGTGATGGCCAAGGCTGGAGCCAGCCGAGAAGCTGGGGTGGCATAGCTCTAGGGGAGCTGGCACAGGAGCCAGAGGCTGATGGAGGAGGAATGCAAAGGCTGGGGAAGGAGGCTGTCATAGGAACAGGGTGCCCAACTTGGGGGGAAACTGGCAAAGGAGCTGGAGAGAGGCCGGTGGAGAAGCCGGGTGTTGGACCAGCCGCACCCTCCGCCCGACTCCATCCCAGGAAAAGGGCCAAATCCTCGCTGGGGGCTGCCATGGAGCCTGGAGCCGCCTAGGGTCGGCTGCCGACACACAAACGCTTTTCCAAGGGGACGGACCTTCGTGAGGAGAAGAAAGTCTGGCGCTCTTCCTCCCACCCCCTCAAACAACGCAATTTTAAAGAAGAGCCACTCTCGCTCCAGCTGACTACTGTCCTGCCACGGGTTCCCCGTCCCCTCCCCGCCGCCTCATACTGAACNCAGCACGGGCAGGAGGAGCAGCCGCGGCGCCATGGCTTTCGCCCGCTGGTGGTACGCCATGGTGAGTGCGGGGGAAAGCCCCGGTGGAGCCGGGACCGCCCCGGTGGGGAGCCGGGAGCACCACGGGAGCAGGTGGCTCGAGTCGCGGGATGCTCCCGCCGCTCACCGGCATTCGGGATGGAGAAGGGGTTAAGGAAAGGGGGTTGTGGTGCGCCTTGAGGCGAGACAGCACCTTTTTTTTTGTTTTGTTTTGGTTTTTTTTTTGTTTTGTGTTTTTTTTTTTTTTTTT
>VWYE01007653.1:82957-92981 GCA_013398995.1 Alaudala cheleensis
AGGGGAGGGACCGACGGCCGTTCCAGCCGCCCGTGGAGCTGGGAGCGAGCGGGCAGGCCCCGCTCCTTTTCCGCGGGATCGGCATGTCGGCGCCCGGCACGGGCCGGCAGGCGCTGCCCGCGGCGGTAAGGCGGTAAGGGGATGAGGGGAGGGGAGTGAGGAGGGCGGCGATGCCGCTCCGCGCTGCCCCCGGTGCCCCGCGGCNTTTTTTTTGTGTTTTTTTTTTTTTTTGTTGTTGTTGTTGTTTTGTTTTGTTTTGTTTTGTTTTAAGAAAGCCCTATTGCTTCAGGTCAGGTGGAAGAGCGGTGCTCCCCAGCTGTCCCTTCTCATCCCATCTGCTGTCAGAAAGTGACGCAGAAAACTGGGGGTTTTGGTGCTGTTAGCTTTTGTAGTCGTGGCCCGAGTAACGCAGGCTCGTGGAGTGATGAAATCGCACCAGAACGCGTAAGACAGGATTTTATATGTGAGTGTTCCTGTTTTGGGAAAAACTGCGCTGCGCCTTTTTCCACGAGCGTGATCTTCACTGCAGGTGGGTGGCGGCGGTGCTGCCGGGAAGAGCCGTAGCTTGCCAGATTCTCCCTGAGCAAACGACAGCTCTCTGACGGCTCCGTGTGGTTTGGATGGACTTGGGTCGCTGCTCATTACTGTGACGAACCCGCGACTACTTTACAAGGCTTTAAAAAGCCTTTAAGAAACGTTTATGGCTTATTACACATAGGAGGAAGCAGTTGGTATCTGTATGGAATGGTGAAAAGAAAAAAAAGTTTGCACTCTGTTAAAGTTTTACAGAACACAAGCAGTATATGCTGTGAAATGTTGGCTTCAGAGAATATATCACTCTAATATATTTCCGAAATATATGATCAGGTCAATGAAATCACTTGAAGTTATAACAGTACTTTTAAGTTGCCCCATGTAGCTTGGATCAGTGTTTTAGCAGTGTTTTCAGGTATCAGTTGTTGTGTTAAGTCAAATCAGTGTGGTGGAGGTGACACAGAACCACAAAGGGGAAGGTTTGAGAATTACTGCATTAAACTCTGGAATGGATGTAAAAGGCCTCGTTAGGTCTGTGTCCTTGCATCCCAGGGAAGGAAAGATATTAAGATATGGCTATGTGTGATCTGGTAAGAGAAATGCTACCCCAGCTGCTCTATTGGAAACTCTTGGTTGTGGTTGTTGGCACTTGTGGGCCTCGAGTCCTCTCAGATGCATGTGATTGACACTGGGGAGGTAGGAGAGGCAGGAAAGGTGAGTGAGAGGAACAGACACAAAGGAGATTAAGGTTTTTACTGGCTGGTGTATTTAAAGCTGGGGTTGGATGTAATAAGAGTCTGGGTTTCACCTTTTGATTGCTTACCTGGGTGGATTGTAACTTCCTGGCACTCTTTGCATCCGACAGTTTTCCAAGCAGTGTCAAAGATTTCTGTCTTCCTCCCAGTTCCAGCTGAGAGCGAAGGTCAGGTTCCCATCTCCTTAAATATCTGTAACGCTAAATTGCTTGACTTCAACTGAGAATCTTGCAAGACTTCACTTTTCACCCAGTTACTGCATGTCCTCTGAGATGCTGTGCAGTGGCCTTAAACCAAAGTCTTGTTAATGCCTTCTAAATCTCCTGAGGTTTAGAAGGAATTTCCTGGAAACAAAAGCTTTTAGTAAGGGTTGGATTTTTGTGCACAAAGGTGCCTATTCAGTTGTTAGTAATTTTCTCTGTGCTTTTTCATCAGTTACTTTCTAGTTTATGAGTGCTGTTTGAGTCAGAAGTTTAAAGGTGTGTCTTAATAGTGTGATGACATTTTTGTGCACTTCAGAACCGGATGAAGATCTCAGGATAAACTTTCTTGCTCATGACACTTATGTATTTTCTTGAACATGTCATTATGGGTAGGATTGTGTCATTTTGTTTTTTTCAAGTTAGTAAGGTTGGAAAATATTTTGAGCCAGCTTAAAAGCTACAAGGAATTGTTAGCTCATGAGTTAAACTAAAATTGTCACTTCAGCTGTATGCCCACTGTTGATGTGAGAGAACTGGAGCTGCTCTGATCCACTATCTTGGTTATGAATCTGTATCTTTGACACTGTTAGAGAGTATGAACAGGAAAAGGAAAGAGTGCCCAAAGAAAAAGTCAGCTTGTTATCATGAGTTGTGAGTATGAATGAGCAATGAATGTACGCTGTCCCACAAAACCTGAGCTTAGCCTTCTGACTAAACAGATTGATTTACTGCCTGTTTTGTTGGTGGGGCTTTTTTTGTTGTTTGTTTGTTTATTTTGGTATATTTAATTTTTATTAGTGGAGGGTTCAAATCTTGAAAATCCAGATAAGAAAAGAGCTGTTGAAGGGCATTATTGAAACAGGGTCCCTCATCATAACTTATGTATCAACTGTTCAGCAAACCAGCATAGTTTCTTCAGGTGTACAATGAAGCTGTGCTTCCCAAGGTTACCTCTTCTGGACAGTGGACTTGCCTGCAAGGCAGTACTTTCACAGGCTGTTTTATTATCTGAGGCCAAGGAGTGAGTATCCGTGTGTACATAGTGCATTACTCAACTAACTGGAAAAAAAAAACAAAACAAAAAAAAAACAAAACTACTTTGGTCTGACCATATGTGCTTTGTTCTCTGAGTTGGAATAAACATATTTGGCCTCTGAGTCAAAGTCTCTTTATTATAGATGCTGTCTGACATAGCCTTCTGGAGGGAAGATATCATGCTTTTAATGTCTTTCTGACTGGAGTTTAGGGATAGCAAAGTTGTGTTCCTTGTCCTGGTCCATTCTGTATCCTCTCTGGGCATTGAAGCTGCCCTGGGGTCCCTCAGGGACTTGTTCTGCCTGAGGGGCGGTTGAAGGAATCCTGCCAGTCCACTTCCCTATCTCCCTCTTCCTAGTTCTGGGTCTGGGTGCCCTTTTGGTGCCATGGTCCTGTCTGCTATGGGTTTATTTGATATAGAGTTGAGGAGGTGGACTTAAGGAGGAAGGGTAACACCAGATTCAGGCCTGATAAAGGCCTGGCATACTCAGTAGGTAGCAAGTATTTAGTTCCTACATTCCCTGACTTGGTTTAGTAAAAGAAAAAAAAAAAACCACAACCAGAGACCCTACACTTCAATTAGTGTTGCTGCTTTTAAAGCTATGTCTGAATCTGAAAAAGAAAACAAACTAAAGCAATAGAAGGCTTTAATAGCCGGATTCAGGATAATACTTGATTTTTGGAGCATTGTGATTCTGAGGGTATCCATGCAAGAAGAGAGCCTGATCAACATTGTTCTCCTTTTGCTCCTGAGGGTCATGGCAGTGCTGGCTCTGAAATTCCTTTTCTGTCAGCAACAGGACACTCACTGGCATTGCTCTACTGATAGGCGTGCAATGTGCTTTTATTGTAGCAGTGGAAAGCACAGATAGCTGGGTAAATTGTGTCTCTACTGGAAGTGCTATTATGGAGCAGTGAATCAATTAATCTCTTACCTGAATAGACAACCGTTTGGGCTTGTTTTTCCTCTGAAGAGGCACAATTGGAATATGAGTATAATATTTCCAGTTTTAAAACTCGTTGAGTGTCTTAGTCATAACCAAACTCATTGTAAAAACTTGAATTGGTACAGGTTATCAAAAACAATTACTGAATTTTTTTGTTGCTGTAGTGCTTTCTTCAGCCTGCATTTTCTCCTGCTGATGTGCTGGAACTGATTCCTGTAGAAGATAGTGCAGTGATACATGGTTCATTACTTTCTCCCTATAGCCATGTAAAGAAAAATCTGCAGGAATTCATTACTTAGTGGATTAGCAGGCTCTATCTCCTGCTGCTCAGTCCTGAAAACAGAAGGGAATAAATGGGTCTTGAATAATCTCCTGTCTCTACTTAACAAAACAAACCAGATGTGAATCCTCCCTTTCCTCAGTTGCTGTGGAAAGTTACACTAGCTGAGATGCTGATAGTAACTATGTTATGTTGCCTTTTATATTCACTTCTTGCTTTTTGTTATTATTATTTTCAGAAGAGATTTTTTTGAGGGAACATATTCACCACTTTTCAGAGATGCAGACAGTTACAACATGCTGGATACCAGTGTTCTTGCTGAGCAAAATGTGTCTTTCTTTGCCTTGCTGCACATGGGAAGCTACTGGGATTGCACATCAGGTTAAGTGAAAGGAAGATGAGGAGCTAAAGGTACAGGAGGTTCAGGGATCCTGGAAGAACTGTATTTCCTAATGTGCACCTGTGCCTGAACTATTGGAGAATTTATTTTTTTCTGTATCAGCACTAGAATTACAGTAACAGTAATGGTAACAGCTTTCTGTCAGGTGAGGAGGGCTCGGCATAACAAGCATTTCAAGTGTGACTGAGGGGAGTTCAGATGTTGAAGTGGGTTGCACACATCATGTTGGTGTCTCTGAGAGTTCTTCAGTTGCTGATAAAAGCCTGTGGTTCTGACATTTTCAAAACAAGCACTGGAGAGTGCTTTGCTGGTGAGGGATGAGTGATAAACTGAGTATCTTCCAGAACTTTTCACAAGAATAGTCATGTAACTGTCCTAAGAGTCATGACCTTATGACTGATTTCTCTTAAAGTTATCCAGCAGGCCATTTAGAAATGCTGTCCATTAGTGAGAAGAGAAACTTAAGTGTTCCCTCCTGTCGTATTGTGGTAGCTGAAAGGAATAATCCTTTCATGAAGAAGTTTGAGAATTTCTTTGTGTGGAAGATACGACTTAAGATCTAAATAACTACACATCTATTTTCTATGTCCACAGCATGGTGACAAGAAGGCAAATGAAGCTTCTTCCAAGGCAGGAGAGAAGAAAGCAGAAGTGGAAGAGGTAAATTCAAGTATTTGAACATATTAAGAAGAAAAGTTGGCAATTAATTTCCTCCTATACTGATTTTTTCTTTTTGATAGCAAAGTGGTAGTTATTAGACAATTATCTTGTTAATCCAGGTAATAATTCATCCCAGGAGTGTTTAGTTTTGTCTTGTGCTGATGAGCAGCTTACTAAAAATGTTTTTTTTTGCTCTGTTCATATTTCCCCTAATACTTAACATTGATACCCATGGAAGTTACCTCAGTGGAGTGTCTGCTGTGCAGTGCTGGCACAGTGTGAGACACATCTGATGGCCCTGATTTTTCAATTGCCCAGAAGTACAGGTGAAGGGAATGCACTGTGATGCTTTCCACCTGATGCTTCTTCCACAGCAGAAGCTTTGTGGGAAATAACTTTGCCTAAGTCTGTTTGACTGCACTGCAAATCAGGGTCTGTAAATGCTTTTGTTACTGAAGTCCTCTGAAGCAGATTATTCAAGCAATTGCTTTTCTTTCCTGTCCAGAAAGCAAGGAAGGCTTCTCTAGCCTGAGAATATATTTCTCCTTTCCATCTTGTTTTTTTCATAAACACCATTGTGCATTTATGCATTCTTGGTTTAATGCCGTATTCTTTGACTGCATGTTTTCTTCTTAGTAGAGAAGTGCTGACATTTTTTATAGGAAGGGTGGGAGTTGAGCCCTGTAGTTTGGGGTTCTGGGGCTAATGTTTCTGACCTCTTATTGAGAAGATCTGTTTCCAGCAAAACGAGACTCTTACTAAAATTTATTGTCCGGATACTTATGCTTTTTGAGTCCTTAGAATACTGCATGTATGTTTCCTCTTGTGAATTTCTTCATATGTTTTATTTGTTCCGTTCACTCTGCAGTACTTAGAAGTGGGAATAGATCAAAAACCTCTTCCACAGACCTGTTGAGGGGCATTCACTCGACTGAGACTCATACCTACCTCCAAAACACTCTGATTTGTTAAAAAATTGAGAAAGCAACTCAAAATCTTTCAAAAACTGTGCCAAGAGCCTGCAATATTGCTTTTTTTTTTAAGTCAGAAATAATTCCTATAATGTTCAATTTTTGAAGCAGAAATTTATAATATATCTGTAGAGAGCTTTGGGCAACATTGTCTAGAATACTGAGTTTGTTCACCTGCCTACTAGAAAAGGCTTGGCATTAAAAAATTACTAGAAAATATGAAGGTCTTTGAAGAGTTTATATCCATACTGAAAGGAAAACAGTAAAATCAGTATAAGTTGTTTAGCCAAAAATAACAACAAATGACTCTTGTCTCTCAGATTCTTTGGGTATAAGTCCTGAAGGAGTGAGAGAATGAGGGTAGAGTTTTGAAAAGCAAACTTAGAGGGGCCTGACACTGGTTTGAGTGGGAGATGCCAATCAGCTGCAGCATCAGGAGGATGTTAGGATATAGAACAGGCTTCTTAACCCTTTCTTCTTGGAGACTTAAAAGTAGACTGAAGAAAACGCAGGTTTACTGTAGGTAGAAACCTGTTTGGTAAGACATGGACTTGCACAGGAGGGATGGAGCTGTGATACCATGGTGGGCAGGGCCGTGTTGTCCTTGGAAAGATTGATCTCCATCGCTTCATTGCCTCAAGATGTTAGCAAAGGAAAGACAGTCTTCACAAGGAAAGATACTTGTTTGCATCATTTCAACAGTGCTGCTCAAGCTGTAAGTCTAGACAGGATGTGGGATCTGCTTGTGTAGGAAAGGTCATCTTTGGGTTGAGATTGACACAATCTGTCAGTCCAGTGATGAGGAGCTGTATGTGTATCTGTGCATGGAGCCTTGTAGAAACAGGCAGAAGATGTGCTGGAAGTTCCAGATGTGTTAGAATACGTAGCTGAAAACAAAAATAAAGGCAGTTCTTCATCAGTGAAGATGTCAATAAAAGTGTATGTGCTATATTGTATTAGGCATTGCTCCAGGACAAAGGCTCAAGTCACAGGGGCCTGTCTAGAAATCTTTATGTCTTGGTTGTCAAAACCTTAAATTTATTGAGTTCACCTTAGGGAGAGTCAGACACTTGCTGAAAATCTCGATCAGCTTTAGTGAAGTGTTTTCATTCCTTGTGGGTGTGTGTATGAGGGGTGGGTGTTAACAGAAAAGAAATGGGGGTAGTTGGAATTGCTGGCTGCTCGTGCGCATGAAGCTGTTGGCATATTGTTGCAGCTGGGATGCAGCTGCCACCCAGTAAAAATGAGTGGTGTGCCACAGGTTTCCCATATGTGTCCCTCTGTTCTCTCATTGTGTGACATCATTGACCTGTGCCAATGTGTTTGCAACATGCCATTGCAAAGTGTATGAAATAGTAAATTTCCCTTCTTCCCCTTGCTTCCTGGTGTTCCAAGGCTTTTAGCAATTTGTCAGCATGTGAGGGACAGCTGCTGTAGTTTTCTTTTATCTCCCATCTAGACATTGTCTTCAGCTTACGTGTTTGTGCCTTTCTGCCAATTTCAGACCACTTCCACTTTTAAGACCATTGGAGCTCTAGTTCTCTAGAAGCTCTTGGATGCTAAAATATAAATGCTTTCAAGGGCAGATGGTACAAAATCACTGAAGAAAAGCCCAGGATGGTTTATAAAATACACTGAACTTGAGAAATCCCTGGCCCACAAATTGAGTCTGGTAGAGTGTTTAGAAGAAACATTAACATGGACCTCAGCTGTTTTTACATCACTGGTTTTGTTTTCTTTCCTATCTGCTGCTGACCATTGCTAGAGACAGGGGAATGATAAACGTGAAGCTTACCCAAACTCAGGAAGGCAGGTATTGCACTGTGATGAGGTGCATGGTCTTCCTGTCCTAATCTTGCACACCATGTCCAGTCAGTGCTGCCTGTCAGAGGGCTGCCCTTGGGGCACAGTGTATTCTGCTGCACAGCCATGTGAAGTTCGTAAGAAGAATGCAGAACAAATGCTCATGTTGTGTGTGGCTGTGCGCTGAAATCCCTCTGCTCTGAGTCGATCCATGTTAATATAATATGGGAAAAGACTTGTTTTCTTTTTACTGTTGCACAGGGAAATACGAAGGAGATATTCTGTATCTGTGTAAAAGCCCAGCCTGTGCATGGCTGCTGTCTGGATCTGAAAAGGTGATACTGAAAAGCAAGAGAGAGTCATATATTCTAGGAACTGGAAGCCCAGCTTAGAGTGAGGCCATATTTCACCAGGTGTGGTGTGAAACAGGACCCTCTTTACCGTGTCCTGCCATTTAGAGTTGTTCTTTACAGGGCTATAGGCAGACCCTGTGCTGCTTACTCAGCTTATTGTACTGATCAGGAAATATATTCTTTACTTTGGAAGGACAACAGTGATGACTGGTGCTAAAGCATCTCTATCCTTTTAGAACGGATTCTTTGCTCTGAAATCAGTGTATCTGTGATACATGTTAATCCTGAGGCTTGCCACTTAGGATTCCTTATCCAGAAAAAGCATTAAGGTTGAATAAAGGCATTATAACTGGTGACAATCTCGTTGGGGTGCCCACTGCTGGTCTGAGTTGTGGAAGTGCATGGGTAGTTTTTACCTGCAGTGTTTGTGAGGTTTCTTTTTACTTTGGTAACAAATTGTTAATTTGTATCTGCATTGTTTGTTTGTTTTCTTTCCCTCTTGTGTCTCACAGCACCTTGACACTGGCAGAGGGGATTGTGGCCTTAATCCATCTTGAGTAGGAAGGTTCTGAGAAGAACAGCAGCAGCTTCTTTATTTGTCTCCCTTCTCTGTTGTGGTGCTTCTGTTGGCTAAAATGCCAAAGACAGTTGAAAAATAACAGTATTTCAGTCAAATTCTGGTACTCGTTGAGAGCTGTTGCAATGGAAGTTTCTGCCTTCAGAAGGAATACAGGGTGTTTGCTGCTCCAGGTGTTCTTGAATGAAAGATTGATAGGGGGAGGCTGAAACGCTGCTGATGGTTGTCAAAAGCATTTGCAGAACAGAGGTTTCACATCCTTGCCTCTTGTGGTTTTTTTCCTTAAGACAAGTGTACTGTAAGCATTCTTACTGCAATCTTACAATGAACACTTGAATGTTGTAGTCCAAAATGAACATTAAGTCCACATTCCTGGACACCAGTCTTAACACACTTCTTCCTTTGCAAAATCCATTTATCAGAAGAATGTATTTCATCCCCCCTTTAATAAACCTGCAGAATTAATATTCCACTCTGAAACAGTGTTCTGTCTTTTTGAAGCCACTACTAATAATGAACAGTAGATTATAAATACTTCTGTGCCACAGCTTTTATTCCTACATACACAATTCTTTACAGGCCCATAATTCTTCTAATTCATTTAATAAGCTGTGTTTTGATAATTCATTGTCTCTGTTAATATCAGGTTGGGAAGCAAGGTGTGAGTACAGCTGTAAGGTAATTCTTCTGTTTGTGTCTGAGATTGTCACAGAAGAAAAATACTCTTCCAGCTATTGGAGGGGGAGAAGATGGGAATGGTCTGATGTATTTGTTACTAAAGGCTTTTTGAGCTGGTTTGCCTGGAGGGAACATCTTAGGAAACACCCTAACATCCTTATTTTAATAAGGGTGAATATGGCCAGTCCTTCCTTCTTTTTTTACAAATTTTTTAAGGGATACCTAGATACCAAAGAAGTTGCTTTTCAAAGGTGATATGTAAGATTGACTCATGTCAATCACATGATCACATGTGCGGTGATCAGTATTCACTAAGTGATGCTCATTTGTTATGGTGGCTTAAACTTCCACATGTCTTATCTCCAGGTAGTCTTTCTAAGTTCCAGAGGAGAATTTATTTGTTAGTTTTTCTTCTGTCTTTATCTTTTATTGTTGTTTGGTTTACCACCAAACAAATATTGACATTAAGATTTTTTTCTTTATTCTCTTTAGTTGATTAACGTAAGTTCATAGTCTGAATAAGGATTTATTTCACTCTGTTAGGTGGTTCTGTTTTTGGAGGGGGCTTTTCTTTTTTTTGGTTGTTTTTGGTTTTGATGAGACATTTTGTTTTCCTGTTTTTTTGCAGGGGGACATTGGGAGGTGGGAGTTTTTGTTTCTGGTTTTTGGTCTGTTCTTTGGTTTAGTTTTTTTGGTTTTAGGGGTTCTTTCTGGTTTTTATTTTGGGGTTTTTTGTTTGTTTTGCTTTTAATTGTTATTTTGATGGGGTGGGGTTTTTGGGGGTTTTTTTGGGGGGGGGGTGGTTTTTTTTGTTTTTTTTTTGTTTTT